>JAFEUB010001603.1:7500-17500 GCA_024529925.1 Ophthalmolycus amberensis | reverse complement strand
TATCGCGATACTGCGATATTCTGAGTATTGCGATAACATAGGCCTATATTGCGATTTATTACTTTTTTCAACTTCAAATGATGTCCCCAAAGGAAAACTGTGTCAACATGTTTTATCTGATAAGATAAAGTTTTCAGTCTGTTCATCTCACTTCAATCATTTTTATTGCAGCAGAATATGATTGTCAAGCAGACAGACTGACCAACAATGTCATAAATGTTGCATGAACCTGACAAACTGAACAGTTTGTATCACTACATAGTCCAATTTAACTAAATGCAAACGTGTGGACTCAGCATATGAACTATAACTGATATAAGTATGATATTAGAGTTATATAACTCAGTATATGAACTATAACTTGTATAAGTATGATATTAGAGTTATATAACTCAGCATATGAACTATAACTTGTATAAGTATGATATTAGAGTTATATAACTCAGCATATGAACTATAACTTGTATAAGTATGATATTAGAGTTATATAACTCAGTATATGAACTATAACTTGTATAAGTATGATATTAGAGTTATATTACTCAGTATATGAACTATAACTTGTATAAGTATGATATTAGAGTTATATTACTCAGTATATGAACTATAACTTGTATAAGTATGATATTAGAGTTATATAACTCAGTATATGAACTATAACTTGTATAAGTATGATATTAGAGTTATATAACTCAGCATATGAACTATAACTTGTATAAGTATGATATTAGAGTTATATAACTCAGCATATGAACTATAACTTATATAAGTATGATATTAGAGTTATATAACTCAGTATATGAACTATAACTTGTATAAGTATGATATTAGAGTTATATAACTCAGCATATGAACTATAACTTGTATAAGTATGATATTAGAGTTATATAACTCAGTATATGAACTATAACTTGTATAAGTATGATATTAGAGTTATATTACTCAGTATATGAACTATAACTTGTATAAGTATGATATTAGAGTTATATTACTCAGTATATGAACTATAACTTGTATAAGTATGATATTAGAGTTATATAACTCAGTATATGAACTATAACTTGTATAAGTATGATATTAGAGTTATATAACTCAGCATATGAACTATAACTTGTATAAGTATGATATTAGAGTTATATAACTCAGCATATGAACTATAACTTGTATAAGTATGATATTAGAGTTATATAACTCAGCATATGAACTATAACTTGTATAAGTATGATATTAGAGTTATATAACTCAGCATATGAACTATAACTTGTATAAGTATGATATTAGAGTTATATAACTCAGCATATGAACTATAACTTATATAAGTATGATATTAGAGTTATATAACTCAGCATATGAACTATAACTTGTATAAGTATGATATTAGAGTTATATAACTCAGCATATGAACTATAACTTGTATAAGTATGATATCAGAGTTATATAACTCAGTATATGAACTATAACTTGTATAAGTATGATATTAGAGTTATATAACTCAGCATATGAACTATAACTTGTATAAGTATGATATTAGAGTTATATAACTCAGTATATGAACTATAACTTGTATAAGTATGATATTAGAGTTATATAACTCAGCATATGAACTATAACTTGTATAAGTATGATATTAGAGTTATATAACTCAGCATATGAACTATAACTTATAGAAGTATGATATTAGAGTTATATAACTCAGTATATGAACTATAACTTGTATAAGTATGATATTAGAGTTATATAACTCAGCATATGAACTATAACTTGTATAAGTATGATATTAGAGTTATATAACTCAGTATATGAACTATAACTTGTATAAGTATGATATTAGAGTTATATTACTCAGTATATGAACTATAACTTGTATAAGTATGATATTAGAGTTATATTACTCAGTATATGAACTATAACTTGTATAAGTATGATATTAGAGTTATATAACTCAGTATATGAACTATAACTTGTATAAGTATGATATTAGAGTTATATAACTCAGCATATGAACTATAACTTGTATAAGTATGATATTAGAGTTATATAACTCAGCATATGAACTATAACTTGTATAAGTATGATATTAGAGTTATATAACTCAGCATATGAACTATAACTTGTATAAGTATGATATTAGAGTTATATAACTCAGCATATGAACTATAACTTGTATAAGTATGATATCAGAGTTATATAACTCAGCATATGAACTATAACTTGTATAAGTATGATATTAGAGTTATATAACTCAGCATATGAACTATAACTTGTATAAGTATGATATTAGAGTTATATAACTCAGCATATGAACTATAACTTGTATAAGTATGATATTAGAGTTATATAACTCAGCATATGAACTATAACTTGTATAAGTATGATATTAGAGTTATATAACTCAGCATATGAACTATAACTTATATAAGTATGATATTAGAGTTATATAACTCAGCATATGAACTATAACTTGTATAAGTATGATATTAGAGTTATATAACTCAGCATATGAACTATAACTTGTATAAGTATGATATCAGAGTTATATAACTCAGTATATGAACTATAACTTGTATAAGTATGATATTAGAGTTATATAACTCAGCATATGAACTATAACTTGTATAAGTATGATATTAGAGTTATATAACTCAGTATATGAACTATAACTTGTATAAGTATGATATTAGAGTTATATAACTCAGCATATGAACTATAACTTGTATAAGTATGATATTAGAGTTATATAACTCAGCATATGAACTATAACTTATAGAAGTATGATATTAGAGTTATATAACTCAGTATATGAACTATAACTTGTATAAGTATGATATTAGAGTTATATAACTCAGCATATGAACTATAACTTGTATAAGTATGATATTAGAGTTATATAACTCAGTATATGAACTATAACTTGTATAAGTATGATATTAGAGTTATATTACTCAGTATATGAACTATAACTTGTATAAGTATGATATTAGAGTTATATTACTCAGTATATGAACTATAACTTGTATAAGTATGATATTAGAGTTATATAACTCAGTATATGAACTATAACTTGTATAAGTATGATATTAGAGTTATATAACTCAGCATATGAACTATAACTTGTATAAGTATGATATTAGAGTTATATAACTCAGCATATGAACTATAACTTGTATAAGTATGATATTAGAGTTATATAACTCAGCATATGAACTATAACTTGTATAAGTATGATATTAGAGTTATATAACTCAGTATATGAACTATAACTTGTATAAGTATGATATCAGAGTTATATAACTCAGCATATGAACTATAACTTGTATAAGTATGATATTAGAGTTATATAACTCAGCATATGAACTATAACTTGTATAAGTATGATATCAGAGTTATATAACTCAGCATATGAACTATAACTTGTATAAGTATGATATCAGGGTTATATAACTCAGCATATGAACTATAACTTGTATAAGTATGATATCAGAGTTATATAACTCAGCATATGAACTATAACTTGTATAAGTATGATATTAGAGTTATATAACTCAGCATATGAACTATAACTTGTATAAGTATGATATCAGAGTTATATAACTCAGCATATGAACTATAACTTGTATAAGTATGATATCAGAGTTATATAACTCAGTATAACTTGTGATGCGTGGACGTGGAGGCAGAGAGACAGTTCTGCGCTGCACTCTCCTCATGAGCCGGCTGCTGTTGGCAGGTTTAACCCCGTTGTGAGGTCAGATGTTTGTTTTGACCAACTTCCTACCAATCACGCTGACCCGGGACCTTTGCTGACCTCACCAGAAAACAACTCAGCACCATCTAGTGGACTGAAGAAGCAATTGATTTTATTAATTTTTTTAAATAAAAAAAAAGATTTTCTTTTTGTAGTTTATATAATAAAAGATCGATTACTTGGCGTCCGTGTATCGATACAATATCGCCACGCAAAATATCGCTATACTATGCTGTATCGATTTCCCCCCCACCCCTAATACGCACACACACACAGTCACACATACACACGCACAGTCACATACGCACACACACACACACAGTCACACACAGTCACACACACACATTCTCTCTTTCTGCCTGACTGTCAGTGTGAAGCATTGTCGGTCTTTTTATAGCCCTCTGTCCCGTCTCACAGGTGAGGGAGGCGGAGTCGTGACTGAATGTGGTGACTCCTCCCCCTCATTGTCCTGAGCTAACAGCGACGCTAAGCTAACCTTTACCACGGTTGATGCTGAGATTCTCTCTCTTAATCAAAGTCTTCACACGTCACTCTGGATGTTTATTTTAGGAACAAATGTAATGATGCAGCTAAAAATCAGGGCTTTATGCGTAATAACCATATGCAACCACAAGACCACCAAACAACATGTATGCCCGGTGCGTACGGTGTGAAAGCACTCTTTTTGCTCCGTCTTTGGTCTCCTCCTCCTGAGAGACGGATATCTGTCTCGTTAGCTGCTAAATGCTATGCTACGTTCACCAGCTGCTCTCTGAAGGAGTCCGTCTGCTGTTTGATGAACAGGAAGTGAACAGAGGCCTTTCCTTTTCTCTGTAAACAGGACAGTAGAGTTGATGAACAAGCAGATCAAAGTCACTCTAAAGCTTCAGATGATGGTTCTCTGGAGCTTCGTCTCCACCACAGACACAGATTATTGTTATTAATATAAAGAATATGAATTACAGACACTTTAAGTTTAGTTTAAGAATACACACAAAGAAGACAGCTGGTTGTGACTGTTTGACTTCACACACACACACACACACACTCTCTGAACTCTGACCTCTGAAACTGACACTGTGAGTGACAGCTGCTGGTCTGCAGGGTGGACAGTGACGGTCGTGTGTGTGTGTGTCCGGTGTTTGTTGATCTCTGACCCCTGTCAGCTCTCGTATCCCATGATGCTTTGCTCTCTGACTGACAGAAAGATGCTGACGGAGTAACATGCCGACACACAAAGCTTTGAACGTCTCGTCATATTTGAATGAAAATCCATTTCTTCCTTCTCTAAACCCTTTCCTTTCATCCTCATCTCCTTCCTTCCTGCCTGATCATTTCACCTTCCTAGTTTTTCTCCTTTCCTAGTTTCCTTTCCTCACATTACTTTCATTCTTCTCTCATTTTTTCCTTTCCTCTCTTCACCTCTCTCCTTTACTTTCTTCCTCCTCTCCTCAGTATTTCTCCTTTCCTAGTTCCCTCTCCTTCTGCCCTTGTTTCCTTCCCACTCCTCTTCTTTATTATTATTTAATTAACTTCCTTTAATGACTGTAAGTCGTCCACTACCTCCTAGTTTGTGTTTGGACATCACTGTCTTCAAACACGATAAAGAAATACTGTGCAGCCTTCAAATCAATGTCAGATTTATTATTGAACAATTACTACTCAACAGTTCACGAGCAGCAGATGGGTTTCAGAAGTTTAACTGTTAAAATGAACCACACGAACACACCTGTTTCCTCTCTCCTCACCATCCTCGATGACGATGACTCCTTGCGTCCTTTCATCCTCATCTCCTAGTTTTTTGTTTTTCTAGTTTCCTTTTCTTATCTTCTCCTTGTTTCCTTCATCCTCATTTCCTTCCTGCTTCTCCTAGCTTCCTATAATTTCCTCGTTTTTCTCCTGTCCTAGTTTCCTTTCCTCTCTTCACCTCTCCCCTTTACCTTCTTCCTCCTCTCCTCCTAGTATTTCTCCTTTCCTTCTTCCTCCTTCTTTCCTTTCTCTTTCTCTTCCCTCCACCTTGTTTTTCTCTTTTCCTTTCCTTTCATCCTCCTCTTTGTCTTCTCTTTCAGTCCTTTTCTAGTTCCCCTTCCTCTTTTTGTCTCCCTCCTCCTCACCTTGTTTCCTTTCCTTATTTCCTCCCTCACAGTGTTCAGTTACAGACCACTCTCTGGAATTAACACGCTCACACACACACACACACGCCTGGAGAGCTCTCCCCTCCCCCTCGCTGGAATGAAGTGTGTGTGAACGAAGAGGAGGAGGAGGAGGAGGAGAGGAAGGTAGGAAAGGAAACACAGGCAATATGTATAGAGAGAGGAAGGAAGGAAAGGAAGCACTGTGACAAAGGAAGAAAGGATGAAGGAGCTAATGAAGGGAGGAAGCTAACCTCGTCTCCCTGCTGACTCTTCAAGTGCACATTTACAGTGTGCACACACACATTCACACACAATGGAGCGCTGAGATGGAGGAGTGGCGTGTCAGAGTGTGAGTGTGTGTGTGTGAGAGCTGCAAGCCCTGTGATTGGCCAAGCCCGGCTAGATGCACCAACAGCCGAAAGAAGCAGAGGAGGAGAGAGAGGAGAGAGAGGGAGGCTGCAGATAGAGCAGAGAATACAAAGAGCATGTGAGTGAGTGTGTGATGTGTGTGTGTGCTGCATACAGAGGTGTGTGTGTGTGTGTGTGTAGAGAAGCGAGGAGGAAACCTGATCTCTCTCTCTGTGGAATAACGCTTTCCGTTGGCTTTCACCGTTTCCTTGTTGCCGTGAGCTCTTTAGCCGAGCCTGGCCCGGGTCGGCCCAGTTCAGACCCGGTTACTGGTGCTGCTGGTGCAGGTTGGTGGTGATGGAGCGCTTCCTGGCCCTGCTGCGCCTGCTGGGCAGGAGGAGGCGAGGGAGGAGGTACCGGGCAGATGACGATTACCAGGAAGGCTACGAAGACGTTTACTACTACACCAGCAAGTACAACACACACCTACTGAGTGAGTCCCAGAGAGAGAGAGAGAGAGAGAGAGAGAGAGAGAGAGAGAGAGAGAGAGAGAGAGAGAGAGAGAGAGAGAGAGAGAGAGAGAGAGAGAGAGAGAGAGAGAGAGAGAGAGAGAGAGAGAGAGAGAGAGAGAGAGAGAGAGAGAGAGAGAGAGAGAGAGAGAGAGAGAGAGAGAGAGAGAGAGAGAGAGAGAGAGAGAGAGAGAGAGAGAGAGAGAGAGAGAGAGAGAGAGAGAGAGAGAGAGAGAGAGAGAGAGAGAGAGAGAGAGAGAGAGAGAGAGAGAGAGAGAGAGAGAGAGAGAGAGAGAGACAGAGAGACAGACAGACAGACAGACAGACAGACAGACAGACAGACAGACAGACAGACAGACAGACAGACAGACAGACAGACAGACAGACAGACAGACAGACAGACAGCCTGTGTGTGAGAGAGGTCTTGTATTATAGATGAAGGTTGGCTGCTCCGTTACACACACACTCAGGTATCCAGGTGACGGCCAGGTGGTTTGTGGGTAATAACAAGGGAGGAAGTGTTGACTGTGGAAAGGAATGTGGACAATGTGGGGGATACACACACACACACACACTGGCCGTATGATGGATTCTGGTTCAGATGTATTTGAGCTCTGGTTCTGGTCTTGCTCCAGGTTCTGGTCCAGGTGTCTCAGACCTCATTAGACCACTTTGTATTCATTAAAGTAAAACTTGCTCCTTTGACTTGTTTCTGCTGGTCGCTGGTTTCCTGTCTTTTAAACTTTAACCAGTGAATCGAGACGATGAATCCAGTCCAACTCACTTCATCCTGTTTGATTTTTATGTTTTACGTCTTTGCAACGAATGAATGCTTCAATGCTGTGTTCCTGAACGGCAGTGCTCTCATACATGTGCAGAGATTTGGCTGTTTTTCTGCTGGAAAGGCCACAAATATATAGAAATGTCAACGCATGATTCATTTAAAACAGCATATGTGTTTATGTGCTAATAACTGACTTTACTGTATTATTCCTACGATATATATATATATTACAGTGCTATTCCTTTGTGTGTGTGTGTGTGTGTGTGTGGCAGAGCTGCCAAGAGACATTTCTTGCAGCTACCAGCGAGCTAGCAGTGTGTGTGTGTGTGTGTGTTTATCACAGCGTGTGATTCTATATGAAGGCATTTTAAGGTTGGTTGAGTGGCTAACCCGGACACACACACACACACACACTCACACTCACACACTAGTGGCTTTGTTTAGCCTGGGTTGGCCTACTTACCTGGTTGGTTTTCACTCTCAGCTTCAAGCATCGTTAAGTTAAGATTCGTCTTAAAATAAATTCACACAATCGTCTTCAAATTGCTTGTTTTGTCCGACCATCAGTCCAAAAAGAAGCCAGACGTCGTCGCGCGAGAGAAGATCGAACGATTCACACACTCAATTAACTTTCTGTCACTCAGCTGATCTCTTAAAATAGCTCTTTACAGATTTCGCTCTGAGCTCCTGAAACAAAAAACAAGCAGCAGAACGGAGATAAACTCTTTATTCCACACATTGTTCTTCATTGTTAGGACATTACCCACAATGCAACTCACCCACCAAGAGTGTAAACACTCCTCTGGTTGTATAGAAGTCTATGAGAAAATGACTCTACTTCTCTCTTGATTTATTCCCTCAGTAAACATTGTAAACATGAGTTTATGTCTCAATCTCTAGTTTCAAGTCTTCTTCAACACAGCATGATGTTCATTGAGTACATTATGGTCCATTTAGAGTCAAACAGACCATAAAGCAGGGGATGCTTTAGGGCGGGGCTACACGGTGATTGACAGGTCTCTACCAGAGATGTATACGGCGTCTCTACGTCACTCCTCCTCAGTCCAGATATGGTCACTTCCTGTTCACTGGTTGCAAAAGAACAAGATGGTGACAGGGCTCCATAATCCAAGATGGCGACAGGCAATTCAAGGCTTCAAAACATCAGTCCACAAACCACAGTCCGTGGTCATGTGACCATCCTGCTGACACTCAAACAAACATGCCATGTTAGCAGCATCGTCTCAATGCTAAGCTACATAAAAAATAGGATCAAAGTTGTACAAATACTATGTAATGTGTGTACAGTTCCTCCAAATATTCCTCCTGGATGTTATTGATGATTTTAAAATAAACAGGTTGGAGGGTACAGGTGTGGCTCCGCCTCCATCAGTGATGTCACCTGTAGTCGTCTCTGGTTAGAACCAGACAGCTGTCTCTCTCTGTCTCTGTCTCTGTCTCTGTCTCTGTCTCTGTCTCTCTCTCTGTCTCTGTCTCTCTGTCTCTGTCTCTCTCTGTCTCTCTCTCTGTCTCGCTCTGTCTCTGTCTCTCTCTGTCTCTGTCTCTCTGTCTCTGTCTCTCTGTCTGTCTCTCTCTGTCTCTGTCTCTCTCTCTGTCTCGCTCTGTCTCTGTCTCGCTCTGTCTCTGTCTCTCTCTGTCTCTGTCTCTCTCTGTCTCTCTCTCTGTCTCGCTCTGTCTCTGTCTCTCTCTGTCTCTGTCTCTCTGTCTCTGTCTCTCTGTCTGTCTCTGTCTCTCTCTGTCTCTCTCTCTGTCTCGCTCTGTCTCTGTCTCTCTCTGTCTCTGTCTCTCTGTCTCTGTCTCTCTGTCTGTCTCTCTCTGTCTCTGTCTCTCTCTCTGTCTCGCTCTGTCTCTGTCTCTCTCTGTCTCTGTCTCTCTGTCTCTGTCTCTCTGTCTGTCTCTCTCTGTCTCTGTCTCTCTCTGTCTCTCTCTGTCTCGTTCTCTCTCTCTCTCTCTGAGTGGAAGGAGGTGTGCGGAGCTGCAGGAGCGGGGTTTTTGAGAGCGATAATTAACGATTTTTTCGACATTTTTCTTCACTGGCTAATGTTGGGTATGATAGTGTAATGTTGGGTATGATAGTGTAGTGGGGTGTGTGATAGTGTAATGTTGGGTATGATAGTGTAGTGGGGTGTGTGATAGTGTAATGTTGGGTATGATAGTGTAGTGGGGTGTGTGATAGTGTAATGTTGGGTATGATAGTGTAGTGGGGTGTGTGATAGTGTAATGTTGGGTATGATAGTGTAGTGGGGTGTGTGATAGTGTAATGTTGGGTATGATAGTGTAGTGGGGTGTGTGATAGTGTAATGTTGGGTATGATAGTGTAGTGGGGTGTGTGATAGTGTAATGTTGGGTATGATAGTGTAGTGGGGTGTGTGATAGTGTAATGTTGTGTATGATAGTGTAGTGGGGTGTGTGATAGTGTAGTGGGGTGTGTGATAGTGTAATGTTGGGTATGATAGTG
>JAFEUB010001603.1:0-2500 GCA_024529925.1 Ophthalmolycus amberensis | reverse complement strand
TGTACTTAAGTACACATTTAAACAAAAAGTCGTAGTAGTACTAGTTGTGGTGGTAGTAGTAGTAATACTAGTAGTAGAAGTCGTAGTAGTAGTGGTGGTGGTAGTAGTAGAAGTCGTAGTAGTACTAGTAGTGGTGGTAGTAGTAGAAGTTGTAGTAGTAGTAGTACTAGTAGTGGTGGTAGTAGTAGTAATACTAGTAGTAGAAGTCGTAGTAGTGCTAGTAGTGGTGGTGGTAGTAGTAGAAGTCGTAGAAGTCGTAGTAGTAGTAGTACTAGTAGTGGTGGTAGTAGTAGTAATACTAGTAGTAGAAGTCGTAGTAGTGCTAGTAGTGGTGGTGGTAGTAGTAGAAGTCGTAGAAGTCGTAGTAGTAGTAGTACTAGTAGTGGTGGTAGTAGTAGTAGTAGTAGTAGTACTAGTAGTGGTGGTAGTAGTAGTAATACTAGTAGTAGAAGTCGTAGTAGTACTAGTAGTGGTGGTGGTAGTAGTAGTAATACTAGTAGTAGAAGTCATAGTAGTAGTAGTAGTACTAGTAGTGGTGGTGGTAGTAGTAGAAGTCGTAGTAGTAGTAGTAGTACTAGTAGTGGTGGTAGTAGTAGTAATACTAGTAGTAGAAGTCGTAGTAGTAGTAGTACTAGTAGTGGTGGTGGTAGTAGTAGTAATACTAGTAGTAGAAGTCATAGTAGTAGTAGTAGTAGTGGTGGTGGTAGTAGTAGAAGTCGTAGTAGTAGTAGTAGTACTAGTAGTGGTGGTAGTAGTAGTAATACTAGTAGTAGAAGTCGTAGTAGTAGTAGTAGTAGTACTAGTAGTGGTGGTGGTAGTAGTAGAAGTCGTAGTAGTAGTAGTACTAGTAGTGGTGGTAGTAGTAGTAATACTGGTAGTAGAAGTCGTAGTAGTAGTAACTTGACGTCAGTAAGTATTGATGGGTGGACTAACACGTTGTTTTCATGGAACTTGTTGACAATAAGAAAAATACAATAACAGCAGTTTTTTTTCAAAGTAAAAGTACATGTATTTGTTTGTCAGAGTACACAGAGTCACAGAGCAGCTGATCAAGTGTTCCTGGATGATTACAGAGCCGTCGGTTCGTCCCATCTGCTCCTCACACATGAGAACCTGACTCTAATTAAAGGTTTACACATCCGTCCTCTGGAACGGTGTGATTATCACCGTCACAGAGAGAGAGTGAGTGTGTGTGTGTGTGTGTGTGTTTGTGTGTGTGTGTACTTACATAAGGAGATGTCACGGTGACTCAAACCCATGTGTCTAACTTTGGGCGTTGAGTGATGACACACACACACACACGCACACACACACACACACATCGTCAGTGTGTGACTCTAGTTTGATCATTTTGAAACGCTGGAATCTGTGATGATGACCTGTGTGTGTGTGCATGTGTGCGTGCGTGCGTGCGTGCGTGTGTGTGTGCACCCCTTTCATCTCTCAAAATCACTCTTTGTACGGTGCGGGGTCGCTCTCTTCCCCTCAATTATTCATCAGCTTGTTGCCATGGTAACAGCTGCAGCCACCGTGTGTGTGTGTGTGTGTGTGTGTGTGTGTTGTGTGTGTGTTGTTATTACATCTGATGTACATACAGAACAGCTGTTTGACCTCTGACTGTAAACAGGAAGCAGTAGAAGTACTACATGTTATATTGTACTTATATTAATTAATGTATTATTGACCAATTCATGACTTAATTTAATTAGTCCTGTAAACACCTGCTGTGGTTCTGGTTTCTCTGGTTCTACATGTTTTGTCTGGTTCTGGTTTCTCTGGTTCTACATGGTTTGTCTGGTTCTGGTTTCTCTGGTTCTCCATGGTTTGTCTGGTTCTGGTTGCTCTGGTTCTACATGGTTTGTCTGGTTCTGGTTTCTCTGGTTCTCCATGGTTTGTCTGGTTCTGGTTGCTCTGGTTCTACATGGTTTGTCTGGGTCTGGTTTCTCTGGTTCTACATGGTTTGTCTGGGTCTGGTTTCTCTGGTTCTACATGGTTTGTCTGGTTCTTGCAGTAGTATTAGTAGTAGTAGCAGTAGTATTATTAGTAGTAGCAGTAATAGTAGTAGCAGTAGTAGCAGTAGTAGTAGTAGTAGTATTAGTGGTAGTAGTAGTATTAGTAGTAGCAGTAGTATTAGTAGTAGTAGCAGTAGTAGCAGTAGTAGTAGCAGTAGTAGTAGTAGTAGTAGTAGTAGCAGTATCATTAGTAGTAGTAGTAGCAGTAGTAGTACCAGTAGTATTAGTAGTATTAGCAGTAGTAGCAGTAGTATTAGTAGTAGTAGCAGTAGTAGTAGTAGTATCAGTAGTATTAGTAGTAGTAGTAGCAGTAGCAGTATTTCATTCAGGTTATCCTGAGGCTTCACCGACCTTAAACCTGCTTTTCAACAAGTACTTTATAATGTACCAGCGGTTGAAAATGCAGCAGTACACATATATAAACAGAGTAAAGTATAGAGTTGAGTACATACAGTACACTGATCTCATGCTGTGCCTCCGTGGTGTCT
>JAFEUB010001602.1:20000-86112 GCA_024529925.1 Ophthalmolycus amberensis | reverse complement strand
ACACAATATACTACTGTTAGTGATACACAATATACTACTGTTAGTGATACACAATATACTACTGTTAGTGATACACAATATACTACTGTTAGTGATACACAATATACTACTGTTAGTGATACACAATATACTACTGTTAGTGATACACAATATACTACTGTTAGTGATACACAATATACTACTGTTAGTGATACACAATATACTACTGTTAGTGATACACAATATACTACTGTTAGTGATACACAATATACTACTGTTAGTGATACACAATATACTACTGTTAGTGATACATAATATACTACTGTTAGTGATACACAATATACTACTGTTAGTGATACACAATATACTACTGTTAGTGATACACAATATACTACTGTTAGTGATACACAATATACTACTGTTAGTGATACACAATATACTACTGTTAGTGATACACAATATACTACTGTTAGTGATACACAATATACTACTGTTAGTGATACACAATATACTACTGTTAGTGATACACAATATACTACTGTTAGTGATACACAATATACTACTGTTAGTGATACACAATATACTACTGTTAGTGATACATAATATACTACTGTTAGTGATACACAATATACTACTGTTAGTGATACACAATATACTACTGTTAGTGATACATAATATACTACTGTTAGTGATACACAATATACTACTGTTAGTGATACACAATATACTACTGTTAGTGATACACAATATACTACTGTTAGTGATACACAATATACTACTGTTAGTGATACACAATATACTACTGTTAGTGATACACAATATACTACTGTTAGTGATACACAATATACTACTGTTAGTGATACACAATATACTACTGTTAGTGATACACAATATACTACTGTTAGTGATACACAATATACTACTGTTAGTGATACACAATATACTACTGTTAGTGATACACAATATACTACTGTTAGTGATACACAATATACTACTGTTAGTGATACATAATATACTACTGTTAGTGATACACAATATACTACTGTTAGTGATACACAATATACTACTGTTAGTGATACACAATATACTACTGTTAGTGATACATAATATACTACTGTTAGTGATACACAATATACTACTGTTAGTGATACACAATATACTACTGTTAGTGATACACAATATACTACTGTTAGTGATACACAATATACTACTGTTAGTGATACACAATATACTACTGTTAGTGATACACAATATACTACTGTTAGTGATACACAATATACTACTGTTAGTGATACACAATATACTACTGTTAGTGATACACAATATACTACTGTTAGTGATACACAATATACTACTGTTAGTGATACACAATATACTACTGTTAGTGATACACAATATACTACTGTTAGTGATACACAATATACTACTGTTAGTGATACACAATATACTACTGTTAGTGATACACAATATACTACTGTTAGTGATACACAATATACTACTGTTAGTGATACACAATATACTACTGTTAGTGATACACAATATACTACTGTTAGTGATACACAATATACTACTGTTAGTGATACACAATATACTACTGTTAGTGATACATAATATACTACTGTTAGTGATACACAATATACTACTGTTAGTGATACACAATATACTACTGTTAGTGATACACAATATACTACTGTTAGTGATACATAATATACTACTGTTAGTGATACACAATATACTACTGTTAGTGATACACAATATACTACTGTTAGTGATACACAATATACTACTGTTAGTGATACACAATATACTACTGTTAGTGATACACAATATACTACTGTTAGTGATACACAATATACTACTGTTAGTGATACACAATATACTACTGTTAGTGATACACAATATACTACTGTTAGTGATACATAATATACTACTGTTAGTGATACACAATATACTACTGTTAGTGATACACAATATACTACTGTTAGTGATACATAATATACTACTGTTAGTGATACACAATATACTACTGTTAGTGATACATAATATACTACTGTTAGTGATACACAATATACTACTGTTAGTGATACACAATATACTACTGTTAGTGATACACAATATACTACTGTTAGTGATACATAATATACTACTGTTAGTGATACACAATATACTACTGTTAGTGATACACAATATACTACTGTTAGTGATACACAATATACTACTGTTAGTGATACATAATATACTACTGTTAGTGATACACAATATACTACTGTTAGTGATACACAATATACTACTGTTAGTGATACACAATATACTACTGTTAGTGATACACAATATACTACTGTTAGTGATACATAATATACTACTGTTAGTGATACACAATATACTACTGTTAGTGATACACAATATACTACTGTTAGTGATACACAATATACTACTGTTAGTGATACACAATATACTACTGTTAGTGATACACAATATACTACTGTTAGTGATACACAATATACTACTGTTAGTGATACACTAATATACTACTGTTAGTGATACACAATATACTACTGTTAGTGATACACAATATACTACTGTTAGTGATACACAATATACTACTGTTAGTGATACACAATATACTACTGTTAGTGATACACAATATACTACTGTTAGTGATACACAATATACTACTGTTAGTGATACACAATATACTACTGTTAGTGATACACAATATACTACTGTTAGTGATACACAATATACTACTGTTAGTGATACACAATATACTACTGTTAGTGATACACAATATACTACTGTTAGTGATACACAATATACTACTGTTAGTGATACATAATATACTACTGTTAGTGATACACAATATACTACTGTTAGTGATACACAATATACTACTGTTAGTGATACACAATAAACTACTGTTAGTGATACACAATATACTACTGTTAGTGATACACAATATACTACTGTTAGTGATACACAATATACTACTGTTAGTGATACACTAATATACTACTGTTAGTGATACACAATATACTACTGTTAGTGATACACAATATACTACTGTTAGTGATACACAATATACTACTGTTAGTGATACACAATATACTACTGTTAGTGATACACAATATACTACTGTTAGTGATACACAATATACTACTGTTAGTGATACACAATATACTACTGTTAGTGATACACAATATACTACTGTTAGTGATACACAATATACTACTGTTAGTGATACACAATATACTACTGTTAGTGATACACAATATACTACTGTTAGTGATACACAATATACTACTGTTAGTGATACACAATATACTACTGTTAGTGATACACAATATACTACTGTTAGTGATACACAATATACTACTGTTAGTGATACACAATATAACTACTGTTAGTGATACATAATATACTACTGTTAGTGATACACAATATACTACTGTTAGTGATACACAATATACTACTGTTAGTGATACATAATATACTACTGTTAGTGATACACAATATACTACTGTTAGTGATACACTAATATACTACTGTTAGTGATACACAATATACTACTGTTAGTGATACACAATATACTACTGTTAGTGATACACAATATACTACTGTTAGTGATACACAATATACTACTGTTAGTGATACACAATATAACTACTGTTAGTGATACACAATATACTACTGTTAGTGATACACAATATACTACTGTTAGTGATACACAATATACTACTGTTAGTGATACACAATATACTACTGTTAGTGATACACAATATACTACTGTTAGTGATACACAATATACTACTGTTAGTGATACACAATATACTACTGTTAGTGATACACAATATACTACTGTTAGTGATACACAATATACTACTGTTAGTGATACACAATATACTACTGTTAGTGATACACAATATACTACTGTTAGTGATACACAATATACTACTGTTAGTGATACACAATATACTACTGTTAGTGATACACAATATACTACTGTTAGTGATACACAATATACTACTGTTAGTGATACATAATATACTACTGTTAGTGATACACAATATACTACTGTTAGTGATACACAATATACTACTGTTAGTGATACATAATATACTACTGTTAGTGATACACAATATACTACTGTTAGTGATACACAATATACTACTGTTAGTGATACACAATATACTACTGTTAGTGATACATAATATACTACTGTTAGTGATAAACAATATACTACTGTTAGTGATACACAATATACTACTGTTAGTGATACACAATATACTACTGTTAGTGATACACAATATACTACTGTTAGTGATAAACAATATACTACTGTTAGTGATACATAATATACTACTGTTAGTGACACACAATATACTACTGTTAGTGATACACAATATACTACTGTTAGTGATACACAATATACTACTGTTAGTGATACATAATATACTACTGTTAGTGATACACAATATACTACTGTTAGTGATACATAATATACTACTGTTAGTGATACACAATATACTACTGTTAGTGATACATAATATACTACTGTTAGTGATACACAATATACTACTGTTAGTGATACATAATATACTACTGTTAGTGACACACAATATACTACTGTTAGTGACACATAATATACTACTGTTAGTGATACACAATATACTACTGTTAGTTATACATAATATACTACTGTTAGTGATACACAATATACTACTGTTAGTGATACACAATAAACTACTGTTAGTGATACATAATATACTACTGTTAGTGATACACAATATACTACTGTTAGTGATACACAATATACTACTGTTAGTGATACACAATATACTACTGTTAGTGATACACAATATACTACTGTTAGTGATACATAATATACTACTGTTAGTGATAAACAATATACTACTGTTAGTGATACACAATATACTACTGTTAGTGATACATAATATACTACTGTTAGTGATACACAATATACTACTGTTAGTGATACATAATATACTACTGTTAGTGATACACAATATACTACTGTTAGTGATACATAATATACTACTGTTAGTGATACACAATATACTACTGTTAGTGATACATAATATACTACTGTTAGTGACACACAATATACTACTGTTAGTGATACATAATATACTACTGTTAGTGATACACAATATACTACTGTTAGTGATACATAATATACTACTGTTAGTGATACACAATATACTACTGTTAGTGATACACAATATACTACTGTTAGTGATACACAATATACTACTGTTAGTGATACACAATATACTACTGTTAGTGATACACAATATACTACTGTTAGTGATACACAATATACTACTGTTAGTGATACACAATAAACTACTGTTAGTGATACATAATATACTACTGTTAGTGATACACAATATACTACTGTTAGTGATACACAATATACTACTGTTAGTGATACATAATATACTACTGTTAGTGATACACAATATACTACTGTTAGTGATACATAATATACTACTGTTAGTGATACACAATATACTACTGTTAGTGATACACAATATACTACTGTTAGTGATACACAATATACGACTGTTAGTGATACATAATATACTACTGTTAGTGACACACAATATACTACTGTTAGTGATACACAATATACTACTGTTAGTGACACACAATATACTACTGTTAGTGATACATAATATACTACTGTTAGTGATACACAATATACTACTGTTAGTTATACATAATATACTACTGTTAGTGATACACAATATACTACTGTTAGTGATACACAATAAACTACTGTTAGTGATACATAATATACTACTGTTAGTGATACACAATATACTACTGTTAGTGATACACAATATACTACTGTTAGTGATACACAATAAACTACTGTTAGTGATACATAATATACTACTGTTAGTGATACACAATATACTACTGTTAGTGATACACAATATACTACTGTTAGTGATACATAATATACTACTGTTAGTGATACACAATATACTACTGTTAGTGATACATAATATACTACTGTTAGTGATACACAATATACTACTGTTAGTGATACACAATATACTACTGTTAGTGATACACAATATACGACTGTTAGTGATACATAATATACTACTGTTAGTGATACACAATATACTACTGTTAGTGATACACAATATACTACTGTTAGTGATACACAATATACTACTGTTAGTGATACACAATATACTACTGTTAGTGATACACAATATACTACTGTTAGTGATACACAATAAACTACTGTTAGTGATACATAATATACTACTGTTAGTGATACACAATATACTACTGTTAGTGATACATAATATACTACTGTTAGTGACACACAATATACTACTGTTAGTGATACACAATATACTACTGTTAGTGATACACAATATACTACTGTTAGTGATACACAATATACTACTGTTAGTGATACATAATATACTACTGTTAGTGATACACAATAAACTACTGTTAGTGATACACAATATACTACTGTTAGTGATACACAATATACTACTGTTAGTGATACACAATATACTACTGTTAGTGATACACAATATACTACTGTTAGTGATACACAATATACTACTGTTAGTGATACACAATAAACTACTGTTAGTGATACACAATATACTACTGTTAGTGATACACAATATACTACTGTTAGTGATACACAATATACTACTGTTAGTGATACACAATATACTACTGTTAGTGATACACAATATACTACTGTTAGTGATACACAATATACTACTGTTAGTGATACACAATATACTACTGTTAGTGATACACAATATACTACTGTTAGTGATACACAATAAACTACTGTTAGTGATACACAATATACGACTGTTAGTGATACATAATATACTACTGTTAGTGATACACAATATACTACTGTTAGTGATACACAATATACTACTGTTAGTGATACACAATATACTACTGTTAGTGATACATAATATACTACTGTTAGTGATACACAATAAACTACTGTTAGTGATACACAATATACTACTGTTAGTGATACACAATATACTACTGTTAGTGATACATAATATACTACTGTTAGTGATACACAATAAACTACTGTTAGTGATACACAATATACTACTGTTAGTGATACACAATATACTACTGTTAGTGACACACAATATACGACTGTTAGTGATACACAATATACTACTGTTAGTGATACACAATAAACTACTGTTAGTGATACACAATATACTACTGTTAGTGATACACAATATACTACTGTTACTGACACACAATATACTACTGTTAGTGATACACAATATACTACTGTTAGTGATTCACAATATACTACTGTTAGTGATACACAATATACTACTGTTAGTGATACACAATATACTACTGTTAGTGATACACAATATACTACTGTTAGTGATACATAATATACTACTGTTAGTGATACATAATATACTACTGTTAGTGATACACAATATACTACTGTTAGTGATACACAATATACTACTGTTAGTGATACATAATATACTACTGTTAGTGATAAACAATATACTACTGTTAGTGATACACAATATACTACTGTTAGTGATACACAATATACTACTGTTAGTGATACATAATATACTACTGTTAGTGATAAACAATATACTACTGTTAGTGATACACAATATACTACTGTTAGTGACACACAATATACTACTGTTAGTGACACACAATATACTACTGTTAGTGATACACAATATACTACTGTTAGTGATACATAATATACTACTGTTAGTGATACACAATATACTACTGTTAGTGATACACAATATACTACTGTTAGTGATACATAATATACTACTGTTAGTGATACACAATATACTACTGTTAGTGATACATAATATACTACTGTTAGTGACACACAATATACTACTGTTAGTGATACATAATATACTACTGTTAGTGATACACAATATACTACTGTTAGTGATACATAATATACTACTGTTAGTGATACACAATATACTACTGTTAGTGATACACAATAAACTACTGTTAGTGATACATAATATACTACTGTTAGTGATACACAATATACTACTGTTAGTGATACACAATATACTACTGTTAGTGATACATAATATACTACTGTTAGTGATACACAATATACTACTGTTAGTGATACACAATATACTACTGTTAGTGATACACAATATACTACTGTTAGTGATACACAATATACTACTGTTAGTGATACACAATATACTACTGTTAGTGATACACAATATACTACTGTTAGTGATACACAATATACTACTGTTAGTGATACACAATATACTACTGTTAGTGATACATAATATACTACTGTTAGTGATACACAATATACTACTGTTAGTGATACACAATATACTACTGTTAGTGATACATAATATACTACTGTTAGTGATACACAATATACTACTGTTAGTGATACACAATATACTACTGTTAGTGATACACAATATACTACTGTTAGTGATACATAATATACTACTGTTAGTGATACACAATATACTACTGTTAGTGATACACAATATACTACTGTTAGTGATACACAATATACTACTGTTAGTGACACACAATATACTACTGTTAGTGATACACAATATACTACTGTTAGTGATACATAATATACTACTGTTAGTGATACACAATATACTACTGTTAGTGATACACAATATACTACTGTTAGTGATACACAATATACTACTGTTAGTGATACATAATATACTACTGTTAGTGATACACAATATACTACTGTTAGTGATACATAATATACTACTGTTAGTGACACACAATATACTACTGTTAGTGATACATAATATACTACTGTTAGTGATACACAATATACTACTGTTAGTTATACATAATATACTACTGTTAGTGATACACAATATACTACTGTTAGTGATACACAATAAACTACTGTTAGTGATACATAATATACTACTGTTAGTGATACACAATATACTACTGTTAGTGATACACAATATACTACTGTTAGTGATACACAATATACTACTGTTAGTGATACATAATATACTACTGTTAGTGATACACAATATACTACTGTTAGTGATACACAATATACTACTGTTAGTGATACACAATATACGACTGTTAGTGATACATAATATACTACTGTTAGTGATACACAATAAACTACTGTTAGTGATACACAATATACTACTGTTAGTGATACACAATATACTACTGTTAGTGATACACAATATACTACTGTTAGTGATACATAATATACTACTGTTAGTGATACACAATATACTACTGTTAGTGATACACAATATACTACTGTTAGTGATACATAATATACTACTGTTAGTGATACACAATATACTACTGTTAGTGATACACAATATACTACTGTTAGTGATACACAATAAACTACTGTTAGTGATACACAATATACTACTGTTAGTGATACACAATATACTACTGTTAGTGATACACAATATACTACTGTTAGTGATACACAATAAACTACTGTTAGTGATACACAATATACTACTGTTAGTGATACACAATATACTACTGTTAGTGATACACAATATACTACTGTTAGTGATACATAATATACTACTGTTAGTGATACACAATATACTACTGTTAGTGATACACAATATACTACTGTTAGTGATACATAATATACGACTGTTAGTGATACACAATATACTACTGTTAGTGATACACAATA
The DNA here is from genome assembly GCA_024529925.1 of Ophthalmolycus amberensis. Classification (NCBI taxonomy): domain Eukaryota; kingdom Metazoa; phylum Chordata; class Actinopteri; order Perciformes; family Zoarcidae; genus Ophthalmolycus; species Ophthalmolycus amberensis. The sequence goes on along the minus strand of JAFEUB010001602.1, from coordinate 76,379 downwards.
TACTACTGTTAGTGATACACAATATACTACTGTTAGTGATACACTAATATACTACTGTTAGTGATACACAATAAACTACTGTTAGTGATACACAATAAACTACTGTTAGTGATACATAATATACTACTGTTAGTGATACACAATATACTACTGTTAGTGATACACAATATACTACTGTTAGTGACACACAATATACTACTGTTAGTGATACACAATATACTACTGTTAGTGATACACAATATACTACTGTTAGTGATACACAATATACTACTGTTAGTGATACACAATATACTACTGTTAGTGATACACAATATACTACTGTTAGTGATACACAATATACTACTGTTAGTGATACACAATATACTACTGTTAGTGATACACAATATACTACTGTTAGTGATACACAATATACTACTGTTAGTGACACACAATATACTACTGTTAGTGATACACAATATACTACTGTTAGTGATACACAATATACTACTGTTAGTGATACACAATATACTACTGTTAGTGATACACAATATACTACTGTTAGTGATACACAATATACTACTGTTAGTGATACACAATATACTACTGTTAGTGATACACAATATACGACTGTTAGTGATACACAATATACTACTGTTAGTGATACACAATATACTACTGTTAGTGACTACACAATATACTACTGTTAGTGATACACAATATACTACTGTTAGTGATACACAATATACTACTGTTAGTGATACACAATATACTACTGTTAGTGATACACAATATACTACTGTTAGTGATACACAATATACTACTGTTAGTGATACACAATATACTACTGTTAGTGATACACAATATACTACTGTTAGTGATACACAATATACTACTGTTAGTGATACACAATATACTACTGTTAGTGATACACAATATACTACTGTTAGTGATACACAATATACTACTGTTAGTGATACACAATATACTACTGTTAGTGATACACAATATACTACTGTTAGTGACACACAATATACTACTGTTAGTGATACACAATATACTACTGTTAGTGATACACAATATACTACTGTTAGTGATACACAATATACTACTGTTAGTGATACACAATATACTACTGTTAGTGACACACAATATACTACTGTTAGTGATACATAATATACTACTGTTAGTGATACACAATATACTACTGTTAGTGATACACAATATACTACTGTTAGTGATACACAATATACTACTGTTAGTGACACACAATATACTACTGTTAGTGATACACAATATACTACTGTTAGTGATACACAATATACTACTGTTAGTGACACACAATATACTACTGTTAGTGATACACAATATACTACTGTTAGTGACACACAATATACTACTGTTAGTGATACACAATATACTACTGTTAGTGACACACAATAAACTACTGTTAGTGACAGTGTATGTAAAATATATACACAAACGAAATACGTGTGTACACGCGTGTTTGTGTGTTTGTGTGTGTGTGTGTGTGTGTTTATGTCTGTGTGTGTGTGTGTCTGTGTGTGTGTGTGTGTGTGTTTATGTCTGTGTGTGTGTGTGTGTCTGTGTGTCTGTGTGTGTGTGTGTGTGTGTCTGTGTGTCTGTGTGTGTGTGTGTGTCTGTGTGTGTGTGTGTGTGTGTCTGTGTGTGTGTGTGTGTGTCTGTGTGTGTGTGTGTGTGTGTGTGTCTGTGTGTGTGTGTGTGTGTGTCTGTGTGTGTGTGTGTGTGTCTGTGTGTGTGTGTGTGTGTGTGTCTGTGTGTGTGTGTGTGTGTGTGTGTCTGTGTGTGTGTGTGTGTCTGTGTGTCTGTGTGTGTGTGTGTGTCTGTGTGTGTGTGTGTGTGTCTGTGTGTGTGTGTGTGTGTCTGTGTGTGTGTGTGTGTGTGTGTGTCTGTGTGTGTGTGTGTGTGTGTGTGTGTGTGTCTGTGTGTGTCTGTGTGTGTGTGTGTGTGTCTGTGTGTGTGTGTGTGTGTGTGTGTGTGTGTGTGTCTGTGTGTGTGTGTGTGTGTGTGTGTGTGTGTGTGTGTCTGTGTGTGTGTGTGTGTGTGTGTGTGTGTGTGTCTGTGTGTGTGTGTGTGTGTGTGTGTGTGTGTGTGTGTAGGTGTGGTATCCTGCAGATCGGTGACAGGATTTTGTCCATAAATGGAGTTCCTACTGAAGACTCGACTCTGGAAGAAACCAATCAGCTGCTCAGAGACTCGTCCATCACGGCTCAGCTCACGCTGGAGATCGAGTTTGACGTCGCCGGTAAGTTCTCACACACACACACACAGACACACACACACACACACAGAATATAACGTTATGATACATAATGATACTACTGTTAATGATACTGTATGGAAGACTAAAGCTAACAGTAAAATATATATAAATGAAATACATAACAGAAATAAATATAAACAGAAAATAATGGATTGGGAAATAATTAGCACATTAACACAGCTTATTTCAGTTTATTTCAGTTTATTTCAGTTTATTTCAGTTTATTTCAGTTTATTTTTAAAGAAACACAAAGTTTCTTCAAAAATTCTTGTTTTAAAAGTAACTTTTTTTTAGTTTTATTCTCGTTTACGACGGCGTTTCTGGCCCATTGTAAGAAAAAAGAAAATAATTATTGAATATTATATAAAAACATTAGAGTTAAACAAAATTGAATATTCTCTGAGATTTAAATCCCAAATTTTTGAGGAAAAGAAATCTGAAAATTCAGAAAAATTCCTCTAAATGTATGACTTCATTCTTGTGAATGCAAACCCCTCCACTGGCTCCGTACTTTATTTATTACCTTTAATGCCTCTATTAAGCCACCGTATGTGTTGACGTGAATACAAACAGTCGCTGTCTTAGGTTTCTGTTGTTGGTGAAATGAAACCATCCGTCTGGTGTCTGCTTGATTGACAGACGGTCAGTGTTTACGTCCTCTTCTTCTTCTGTGGTGTCTCACTGTAATCTGTCAGACAAACATCCTCCCACGTCTGATCAGAACACAACATGTTGTCACGATGACGCACACACTGCAGTGACTGTCGCTGACATCTCTGAAGCTAATAACAGGATTCAGATCCACTGGCACACTAAAACAACAACAAAAGCCAATCAGGCGGTTCATATTGATGTTCATGAAAGATCGGAGCAGAGACAAGTAATAAATATGTCAAACACATTAAAACGACTCTTAAATGTGACGTCACTCGTTCCTGATCGTAAACTAATTGAAACGTATTTACTCTGGTTCCCATCAAACAGAACAACGCCACACTGTTTGTTTTATGTATTATGTTTGTGTATTTATGATATAAACTAAGTCATAACACGGAGAAGGGAAGTGTTCACGTCTACCTGCTCCTTTTAGAACATGTTGTATTTATTTATTTTGTTGATTTAGATTTTGCTGCGTATGTTAACTCATCATTTCTTTGTTATTGTTTGTCACATGCTGTAGACAAATGTAGATAAATGTAGCTGTTCATGTATCTACATGTAGATACATGTATCTACATGTAGATACATGTAGATACATGTAGATACATGTAGATACATGTCGATGTTCTTGTACTGACGTTAGTCGTCTCTGTTCTTCAGAGTCGGTCATTCCCAGTTCAGGAACGTTTCACGTGAAGCTCCCAAAGAAACCCGGAGTGGAGCTGGGAATCACCATCAGCTGTGAGTGAGACAGGAAGTAGAAACACGGCCTCATGTTTGTCTCTTTAATATTCTATGAGCTGCTTTGATTTCATCTTTAACATTTCATCTTCATCTGGAGTCAACAAACTGAATTATGTAGTTTTCTGTTTGATCTCTCTCTGTGTGACATCATCTCTCTCTCTCTCTGTCTCTCTCTCTGTATCTCTCTGTATCTCTCTCTCTCTCTGTATCTCTCTCTCTCTCTGTCTCTCTCTCTCTCTCTGTATCTCTCTCTCTCTCTGTCTCTCTCTCTGTCTCTCTCTCTGTCTCTCTCTCTCTCTCTGTCTGTCTCTCTGTCTCTCTCTCTCTCTCTCTGTCTCTCTGTCTGTCTCTGTCTCTCTCTCTCTCTGTCTGTCTCTCTGTCTCTCTCTTTGTCTCTCTCTCTCTCTCTCTCTGTCTGTCTCTCTGTCTCTCTGTCTCTCTCTCTCTCTGGCTGTCTCTCTGTCTCTCTCTTTCTCTCTGTCTCTCTCTGTCGCTCTCTCTGGCTGTCTCTCTGTCTCTCTGTCTCTCTCTTTGTCTCTCTCTCTCTCTGTCTCTCTGTCTCTCTCTGTCTCTCTGTCTCTCTCTGTCTCTCTCTGTCTCTCTCTCTCTCTCTCTCTGGCTGTCTCTCTGTCTCTCTGTCTCTCTCTTTGTCTCTCTCTCTCTCTCTCTCTGTCTGTCTGTCTCTCTGTCTCTCTCTCTGTCTGTCTCTCTCTGTCTCTCTGTCTCTCTGTCTGTCTCTCTGTCTGTCTGTCTGTCTGCAGCTCCGTCCAACAGGAAACCAGGTGATCCTCTGATCATCTCTGACATCAAGAAAGGCAGCGTAGCACACAGGTACACACACACGCACACGCACGCACACACACACAGGTACACACACACACGCACGCACGCACGCACACACACACACACACACACACAGGTACACACACACACACAGGTACACACACACACGCACAGGTACACACACACACACACACACACAGGTACACACACACACACAGGTACACACACACACGCACAGGTACACACACACGCACACACACACGCACACGTACACGTTATCTAACAGTTATATTCTGTATTGTTCCCTCACTGTAAAGATAGTGAAACAGATGCTTCCTGCTGACAGAAGCTCTGTAGCTCACATGTTCTGCTTCACACTCCAAAACACATGACCTACAAAACACACACACACACACTGACCTGCTCTGTTAGCCTAATTAACCAACCAATTACAGGCAGCTGACCGAGTTTGACATCTACATTTATCTGAAGGTTTAAAGATGAATATTTAACAAAGAAAGTGTGTATGTGTGCGTGTGTGTGCGTGCATGTGTGTGTGCATGTGTGTGTGTGTGCGCGCGTGTGTGTGTCAGGACGGGGACTCTGGAGCTCGGAGACAAGCTGCTGGCCATCGATAACATCCGGGTGGAGAACTGCTCCATGGAGGAGGCCGTTGAGATCCTGCAGCAGTGTGACGAACTCGTCAAGCTGAAGATACGAAAGGACGAAGACAACTCGGGTACAAAGACGACCTCATCAGAGCAGATTAAACCCTAAAAATACATCTTCATGGTCTATATGAGTGAGCTGTAATGACAGCTTCCTCCTCTAGAGGCCAGTAGTTACGCTTTACCAGCCTCTGGTGGAATGTAACTCGTAGTACTTATTGTTTATGAAGTACTACTGAGGTACTTTCTGCTCATGACACTTTGTACCTCAACTCTATGGAGGACGGAAAAGATACAAAAAGATAATATGCTCATAAATGGACTAAACGTCTTTTATCAGAAGAATTAGAAAATCACAAAAAACACATGTGATGTGAATATTTATATTTATGTAGAATTTAGGTTAAAAAAAAAAAACAATTCTACATTTCTACAGGTTTAGATTTAATAAATAAATAAAATTAAATGTTCCAAAATAATATAAATGATAAATGTGATATATATATATATATATTTCTGTTTTAATTAGCTTCTTGATGTATTTTTATTAATTCCCCTATTTATTTACTTATTTTTATTTATTTTATTTATTTGAAATTAATAAAAACAATATTTGAGAAAATTTAAACAGAAATGGAATCTTATTTCCCATTTAATCAATTGAATAATTCCTACATGTTTATATTATTTTTGTTATATTTAATGGCATATTAATTTATTTTTATTTTGCAGCTTCCGTCCTCCATAAACTCCACTACGTGTCAGAGGGAAAAGTCATTTTGATAATATTAATCATTTGAATGTATTAGTAATAATATCGACTTAAAAGAAAAAATCTAAAAATATTAAATTAACAAGAATATTACATTATATTTTAAATGATGAGACATTTTTCAGAAATATAATAATACATTTATATTGTATAGCGCTTTAAAAGGTAATTTACATGGTAACATAAACAATGAAAGCAACAACAATATAAACAAGACAGACGTCAATATAACAGAAACATGCATAACTAGCATCACAGGTTAGAAAAATAACACATTTAATAATTAACAGCGTGTTTCTAAAGCTACACATGAAGTGAAGCATTTTTACACAAAGATTAATAGAGAATTATTACAAACAGCGTTCTGTTTATCAGCTGGAAACATTAAACCCTCAGAATGAACTCAAGGAATGAATCAGGCATCTCAAGGACCTCCTTAAGGACCCGAAGACCTCCCTCACTCCTTCATTAACCCTTTAAAGCTCTGCTCCCATGATGCTCTTTGTGCCCACAGCTGCTCATCAGTCGATCTGGTGTTGAATGAATCTTTATTGATCGTTTCAGACGAACAGGAAGTGTCCGGTAACATCATCTACACGGTGGAGCTGCAGCGGTACGGAGGCCCGCTGGGAATCACCATCTCCGGCACCGAGGAGCCGTTCGACCCCATCATCATCTCCTCACTGAGCAAAGGAGGGCTGGCCGAGAGGTACCGTCCTCTGATTACATTCACCGAGTACATCTTCAGCACTCCGGCGGCTGCTCAGGGAAAGAAACGGCTAGTGTGCAACAGAGTGTATGTATTCTGGCGACACTGTTTATGATTATTATTGACTTATTATGGGAGCTGACAACTTACAACTTACAAAGTTAAAAACAAAACTCAAACCCTTTTTACGCCACATACAACAATCGAGCCGAAACGATGGAATAATTAAAAATGAAAAAGAAACGTCTCTGGTGAAGACTAACCGCGTGAGTTTAAACCGAAACAACAAGTCAGTGTAAAATACAACCGACTGTAAGCATTAAATATAAATGAAAACAGTGACGGCTTTATTCAGATCAGGATGATGTGGAGCATGTCCCCCTCTGCTGGCAATAAAGAATATAACACTTTATTATTTATTTATTATTAGTTACCGCCAATATTTAAAATCATTTTGTTTAGGGCTATTCACCGTGTGTGTGTGTGTGTGTGTGTGTGTGTGTGTGTGTGTGTGTGTATTGTTGTGTGTGTGTTGTAGGACCGGTGCGATCCATGTCGGCGATCGTATTCTGGCGATCAACAGCAGCAGCCTGAAGGGGAAACCTCTGAGTGAAGCCATCAGTCTGCTGCAGCAAGCAGGAGAGACGGTCACACTGAAGATCAAGAAGCAGGGAGACTGTACGTACACATATATATATATATATATATATATATAGGCAAGGCAAGGCAAGTTTATTTGTATAGCACATTTCAACAACAAGGTAATTCAAAGTGCTTCACATAAAACCATTAAAAGCATCAAAACACAAGGCAAAAGAAAAGGAGATTTAAAAACAATTAAAGAAACAGTGTAAGAAATAAAATTCAGTAGTAAAATGCAGAAATGCAGGAAATTGATTAATATATTAATTGAACGTGGTTCAATTAAAGGCAGCAGCAAACAGAAAAGTCTTCAATCTTGATTTAAATGAGCTGAGGGTCTCAGCAGACCTGCAGCTTTCTGGGACTTTGTTCCAGATATGTGGAGCAGAAAAACTGAACGCTGCTTCTCCATGTTTAGTTCTGACTCTGGGAACAGAAAGTAGACCGGTCCCAGATGACCTAAGGGGTCGGGATGGTTCATAAGGTAGCAGCAGATCGGAGATGTATTTTGGCCCGAAACCATTCAGTGCTTTGTAAACCAACAGCAGGATTTTAAAGTCAATTCTTTGTTGGACAGGAAGCCAGTGCAAAGACCTCAGAACTGGAGTGATGTGATCCACCCTCCTGGTCTTAGTGAGGACTCGAGCTGCAGCGTTCTGAATCAGCTGCAGCTTTCTGACGGACTTTTTACAGAGACCTGTAAACACACCGTTACAGTAGTCCAGTCTGCTGAAGATAAATGCATGGACAAGTTTTTCCAAATCCTGTTGAGACATAAGTCCTCTAATCCTTGATATATTCTTCAGGTGATAGGAGGCTGATTTTGTAATTGTCTTGATATGGCTGTTCAGATTGAGGCCTGAATCCATAACTACACCTAGATTTCTGGCTTGGTTTGTGGGTTTTAACATCAGTGATTGAAGCTGAGCGGTGATTTTCAATTGTTCGTCCTTGGTACCAAAAACAATTACTTCTGTTTTATCTTTGTTTAATTGAAGAAAATTCTGGCACATCCAGTTGTTGATTTGTTCAATGCAGTTACCCAGCGCTTGTATGGGATTATAGTCCCCTGGTGACATAGTTATGTAGATTTGTGTGTCGTCTGCATAATTATGATAACACACTTTGTTGTTTTCCATAATCTGAGCTAGTGGAAGCATGTAGATGTTGAACAGAAGAGGCCCCAGTATTGAACCTTGGGGAACACCACATGTCATTTTAGTCAGCTCTGATGTGTAATCAGCTACAGACACAAAGTATTCTCGGCCCTTCAAGTAGGATTCAAACCAGTTAAGTGCTGTGCCAGAGAGTCCCACCCAGATTTTTAGTCTTTCCAGGAGTATGGCATGGTCGACCGTGTCGAATGCAGCACTGAGATCTAGTAACACTAAGACTGAACTTCTGCCATTGTCTATGTTTAAGTGGATGTCGTTGAAAACCTTAACAAGAGCAGTTTCAGTGCTGTGGTGCTGTCGAAAGCCTGACTGGAAAACATCAAAGCAGTTATTTACGGCCAAGAAGTTGGTCAGCTGTTGGAAAACCGCTTTTTCAATTATTTTACTTAAAAATGGGAGGTTTGATATTGGCCTATAATTTTTCATCGTTGCGGAGTCTAAACTACCTTTCTTTAGGAGTGGTTTAATAACTGCAGTTTTTAGGGCTTGTGGGAAGACACCTGAGAGAAGGGATGTGTTTACAATTTGTAAAAGATCAGTGGTCATGCAGTTTGAAATATTTTTGAAAAAGTGTGTTGGTAGAATATCCAAGCAGCAGGAGGCTGACTTCAGATGTTGTATAATGTCTTCTAGGCTTCTACGGTCGATTGAATGAAATTGTGTCATGATATTTGAATGGTTGTTATTCAGAGATCGGGACAACACATATCCTGTGGTTGGTGTGGAGGCACTGACTGCTTGTCTAATTTTCTGAATTTTGTCAGTAAAAAAGGAGGCAAATTGATTGCATGCCCAGGTGGATTGGAGCTCAGCAGCTACCGACACTGGAGGGTTTGTTAGCCTGTGTGTATGTATATATATATATATATATATATATATATATATATACATATATATACATGTATATATGTGTATATATACATGTGTGTATATATGTGTATATATACATGTGTGTATATATATATATATATGCCTGAGAATCTTTACGTTTTCTTCAGTATCATAGTATCCAGTGATAGCTGTCTGTACATTAATGGATACATTACAAACAGGACTTACTAATAGATGATTCAGCATTCTTTTCATGGTGATAATGTACAAAATGTAAACAAACGGACGTTCTTCACTGAGACAAATAACAACGTTTTGTCTCTGTTTAGTGTCGAGCCCAAAGACTTGTGTGATTGGTCCAGGCCTGGGGACGGGGGCGGGGCTTGTCCACGAGCACCAGGACGGGGTGGACGAGCCCGTCGTCATGGTGGCGGCGCTGTCGAGCCAGCGAGCGTTCAGCACGCTGCCGTCTGTGGACAGCGCCGTGGAGTCCTGGGACGGGTCCAACATGGACGGCAGCTTCACCACGACGGGTAGGAAGCACTCAGTCAGTCAGGAGAACACAGTAGAACCTGTCAGTAGAACCTGTCAGTGGAACACAGTAGAACCTGTCAGTAGAACCTGTCAGTGGAACACAGTAGAACCTGTCAGAAGAAGAAACAATAGTCTGTCAGTAGAACAGAAATAGAACTTTTCAATAGAACAGAAATAGGTTCCACTGCTGTTCAACTGTCAGTTGAACAGCAGTGAATTCTATCATAGAAGAAAGAATAGAATCTGTGAGTGGAACTTTAAATATATTTTTATGTTAATATATTCTAATGTTATTATATTTTCTCCGTGTGCAGCGCCGCCATTTCAGTCGTCTCCGTACAGTTTCCACGAGTGGCGCAACGCCAAGACGACCAACAGCCAATCATCTTCCTCCGCTCGCCAGAGAGCCAATCCGCTGTCAGATCTGGGCCTGAGCGACGACGACTGGGACCGCCCACCACTCGGAGGGTGAGACAGTTAACTTATCATTCCTGGAAGAAACGTGTAAATATATTTAAACAGGTTTGTATCCGTTAGAATGACTCGAATAAAGAATACAAGGTATCGGTTACAAAATCAATCTATATATAAATATATATATATCTACTTTAATAATAATAGCCAAGAAATGGTTCCATTTATTTCAACAACAGATATAAATGTTAACAGAAAATACTGCACTGGGGAATAATAAATATGCAAATCAATCCATCAAAAAATAAGTAATTCATCAACAAAATAAATACATTATATTTATTTGTTTAAAATAAATACATTTTATTAATCTGTTTAAAATAAATACATTTAATTTTTAAATTTTTTTCTATTTCTGTTCATATTTATTTATTTTCAAATATACCAGATTTATTTGATATTTGAGTTTTTTTATTATTTATTTTCCTTCTTTATTATTTAATTAATTTAATTGTTTTGTAATTAATTTATTATATTGCCACTTTTAATCCTCCATACAATTAGCGTGTTAGCGTTCCTTATTCAACTCAGTGGGAGTTGCTAGCAGCGAGCTAACAGCAGCAGTAACAGCAGTGTGTCTCTGTCTGCAGAGGCTGTAATCTGCCCAGCGGTCTAATCACCGACACCTCACTGACCTCTGCCCCCCCCCCCCACACACACAGTCCTCTGTCACTCACCTTTGACCCCTGACACATGTCCCTCACAAGTCTCACCGGCATGACCTGTTCTTCTCCAGCCTCCTCTGTGTGTATGTGTACATGACATGTGACCATGATGTTCTTCTCTCTGATTGGCTGACCTGTGACATGTGACCCCAGGTTCACTGTGGGACACGATGGAACAGAACCGGACCAGGAGGAGAACTTCTGGTCTCAGGCTCTGGAGGATCTGGAGACCTGCGGCCAGAGTGGCATCCTACGAGAGCTGGAGGTGAGTAGTACTGAAAGAAGTAGTAGTAGTAGTAGTAGCAGTATGATAGTAGGAGTAGTAGTAGTGGTAGTATGATGAGAGTAGTAGTAGTGGTATGATAGTAGGAGAAATACTAGTAGTACTAGTAGTAGTATTGGTTGTGTAGTAGTGTTGAGGTCTTATATCAGAAGAAGACTTTTATCAATATCTTACTTTGAGAATTTTACACTTTTTTCCCTTTTTTCCTCAAATGAATGTTTGACTAAATCAAAGCAGCCGAACATGAACTGTTCCTGAATACAAGTTTCTTCTTTAAATACAAGTTGTAGACGACTCGACACACTGCAGATGAACTTGGTGCTACTGACTCATTTTGGGCCGACTGATCAATGAAAATGAATGTCACAATAAATAAAGATGTTTCTGACATCAGGGCTGTCACTTTAAATCAACGTGCAAAATACATTCAAATTAAAATCCATTTTAGTACATTTCTTGTACTTCAAATATACCGTTACCAGTATACTACTATCAGATACTTAATACTTAATCAATGAAGCCGTAAACGTTGAGTTATTGAGCTGAAAAGAGAAATGACTCCTTCTCTTCCAGGAGGACGGAAAGGAAGCGCACCTCCTCACTCTGGTATCCTCCTCCCTCCTCTCCAGCTACTAACTCCTCCTTTCTCTCATCCTGTCCTCTTCTTCCTCTCTTCTCTTCTCCTCCTGTCCTCTCCTCTTTCCTCTCGTCCCTCCCTCCTCTCCTCTCCTCCTGTCTTCTCCTTCTCCTCTCCTCTCCTCTCCTCCTGTCTTCTCCTTCTCCTCTCCTCTCCTCCTGTTTTAGCGTTGTCTAACATCAGACATGTTTTTTTTAATGTGCCTCTAACCACCGGCAGCAAAGCTACACAGACCATGGTGACGTCATTGTGACATGTCAGTGACATCACCCGGCTTCTGACCAATCACGTGGCAGAGTCACGTTGCACCGGGCATGGCAGTTTGAGCAAGGCATGCTGCGAGAGCTTGTGCAAGGCCTGATGGGTAGTTTGTTTTGTCGGTCATAAAGTCACGCATGCGTCTGACGAGTCCTTGATTCTGATTGGCTGACGAGCGTTTATTAAGTAGAATTAGAGCAAAATAAAATATGTTTAAATACTAAAACATCAGGTCAGAAGTTCATGCCAGTTGTAATGCCAGTAAAAGTGTTGATTCGGACCAAACCATCGTAGAATCCATCAGTAGATCTGTTGATAGAAAGAACAGCAGTAGAACCTGTCGGTAGAACACAGTAGAACTCGTCAACTGTTTTATTTTTGATTGACTCTCTGTGATTGGATGTTTGTGATTGGCTCTCTGTGAGTGGATGTTTGTGATTGGCTCTCTGTGATTGGATGTTTGTGATTGGCTCCCTGTGATTGGATGTTTTTGATTGGCTCTCTGTGATTGGATGTTTTTGATTGACTCTCTGTGATTGGATGTTTTTGATTGACTCTCTGTGATTGGATGTTTTTGATTGGCTCTCTGTGATTGGATGTTTTTGATTGGCTCTCTGTGATTGGATGTTTTTGATTGGCTCTCTGTGATTGGATGTTTTTGATTGACTCCCTGTGATTGGATGTTTTTGATTGACTCTCTGTGATTGGATGTTTTTGATTGATTCCCTGTGATTGGATGTTTTTGATTGACTCTCTGTGATTGGATGTTTTTGATTGATTCCCTGTGATTGGATGTTTTTGATTGACTCCCTGTGATTGGATGTTTTTGATTGGCTCTCTGTGATTGGATGTTTTTGATTGGCTCTCTGTGATTGGATGTTTTTGATTAGCTCTCTGTGATTGGATGTTTTTGATTGGCTCTCTGTGATTGGATGTTTTTGATTAGCTCTCTGTGATTGGATGTTTTTGATTGGCTCTCTGTGATTGGATGTTTTTGATTGGCTCTGTGATTGGATGTTTTTGATTGGCTCTCTGTGATTGGATGTTTTTGATTGGCTCTCTGTGATTGGATGTTTTTGATTTGCTCTCTGTGATTGGATGTTTTTGATTGGCTCTCTGTGATTGGATGTTTTTGATTGGCTCTGTGATTGGATGTTTTTGATTGGCTCTCTGTGATTGGATGTTTTTGATCGGCTCTCTGTGATTGGATGTTTTTGATTGGCTCTGTGATTGGATGTTTTTGATTGGCTCTCTGTGATTGGATGTTTTTGATTGGCTCTCTGTGATTGGATGTTTGTGATTGGATGTTTTTGATTGGCTCTCTGTGATTGGATGTTTGTGATTGGATGTTTTTGATTGGCTCTCTGTGATTGGATGTTTGTGATTGGATGTTTGTGATTGACTCTCTGTGATTGGATGTTTTTGATTGACTCTCTGTGATTGGATGTTTTTGATTGGCTCTCTGTGATTGGATGTTTTTGATTGGCTCTCTGTGATTGGATGTTTGTGATTGACTCGCTGTGATTGGATGTTTTTGATTGGCTCTCTGTGATTGGATGTTTTTGATTGGCTCTCTGTGATTGGATGTTTGTGATTGGCTCTCTGTGATTGGATGTTTGTGATTGGCTCTCTGTGATTGGATGTTTTTGATTGACTCTCTGTGATTGGATGTTTTTGATTGACTCCCTGTGATTGGATGTTTTTGATTGGATGTTTTTGATTGGATGTTTGTGATTGGATGTTTTTGATTGGCTCTCTGTGATTGGATGTTTTTGATTGGCTCTCTGTGATTGGATGTTTTTGATTGACTCTCTGTGATTGGATGTTTTTGATTGACTCTCTGTGATTGGATGTTTGTGATTGACTCGCTGTGATTGGATGTTTTTGATTGGCTCCCTGTGATTGGATGTTTTTGATTGACTCCCTGTGATTGGATGTTTTTGATTGACTCTCTGTGATTGGATGTTTTTGATTGGCTCTCTGTGATTGGATGTTTGTGATTGGCTCTCTGTGATTGGATGTTTTTGATTGACTCTCTGTGATTGGATGTTTGTGATTGGCTCTCTGTGATTGGATGTTTTTGATTGACTCTCTGTGATTGGATGTTTTTGATTGGCTCCCTGTGATTGGATGTTTTTGATTGACTCTCTGTGATTGGATGTTTGTGATTGACTCGCTGTGATTGGATGTTTTTGATTGGCTCTCTGTGATTGGATGTTTTTGATTGACTCTCTGTGATTGGATGTTTTTGATTGGCTCTCTGTGATTGGATGTTTGTGATTGGCTCTCTGTGATTGGATGTTTTTGATTGACTCCCTGTGATTGGATGTTTTTGATTGATTCCCTGTGATTGGATGTTTTTGATTGGCTCCCTGTGATTGGATGTTTTTGATTGACTCCCTGTGATTGGATGTTTTTGATTGGCTCTCTGTGATTGGATGTTTTTGATTGGATGTTTGTGATTGGATGTTTTTGATTGGCTCTCTGTGATTGGATGTTTGTGATTGGATGTTTTTGATTGGCTCTCTGTGATTGGATGTTTGTGATTGGATGTTTTTGATTGGCTCTCTGTGATTGGATGTTTGTGATTGGATGTTTGTGATTGACTCTCTGTGATTGGATGTTTTTGATTGACTCTCTGTGATTGGATGTTTTTGATTGGCTCTCTGTGATTGGATGTTTTTGATTGGCTCTCTGTGATTGGATGTTTGTGATTGACTCGCTGTGATTGGATGTTTTTGATTGGCTCTCTGTGATTGGATGTTTTTGATTGGCTCTCTGTGATTGGATGTTTGTGATTGGCTCTCTGTGATTGGATGATTGTGATTAACTGTCTGTGATTGGATGTTTTTGATTGGCTGTCTGTGATTGGATGTTTTTGATTGGCTGTCTCCAGGCGACCATCATGTCCGGCTCCAGCCTCAGTTTGAACCATGACCCCACCCCCCTGCGCAGCACTCTGGGGCGCCAGGCGAGCTTCCAGGAACGCAGCAACTCCAAACCACAGGTAACCAGGACTGACCTCTGACCTCTTGACTGTTACACCTGTGTTCTATCGCTAAAGTGAATTATTAATTGTGCCTTTTCTCAGGTGTCCAATCGGTCCAACACCTTGCCCTCTGACCCCCAGCGCCGGGCCTTTGCCATGAGGAAGATGAGGCAGGAAGTCAATGAGATCCTGAACCACAACCCTGTGGAACTCCACAAGGTGATGTATGAACCCTTCAAAGGGACCGGATGTAAATCTACTTCCTGTTATCCTAACATAGTGTGTGTGTGTTTGCAGCTGACTCTGGAGAAGCTCTCGGATCTGGAGGACTTTGGGTTCAGTGTTTCTGACGGTATGTTGGACCGCGGCGTCTACGTTAACAACATCCGACCGGGGGGCCCGGCAGAGCAGGGTGGCCTCCAGGCCTATGACCGAATACTACAGGTACAAAAACATGAGTATCTGCGTCCACGCTAGCACCTCCTGTGAGGCTACTCGTGAACCATATACGTTCTATGTCTTCCAGATTAACCACGTCCGGACCCGGGACTTCGACTGCTGCCTCGTGGTTCCGCTGATCGCCGAGTCTCCGAACCACCTGGAGCTCGTCATCAGCCGAAACCCCACCTCCTCCTCGCTGCTGGCCAACCACACCGACGGCATCACCAACAGCGGCCACTCCCCTCAGCCAATCGGCGGCGATCTGGGACCTTCGGAGTTCTCGATTGGCCCGGGAGAGGACGGCTGTCCGATCAAGTGGAGCCAACCGGGAGACGGGCTGGGGGCGGGGTTTGGGATGAGTCAGGTGAATAATAAATCCGTATAGCAGACAAAACTGGATGAAACCGGTTCCAACCAGATTGGACTGGAGAACAGTAAAACTAAGTTAAAATATAACTGGTTTAGATCCGTCCAAACCCCCCATGGTGCTACACACACCCTCTGGATGATCTTTGACCACTAAAGTTTGATCTTTGAACTGCTAAAGCAGCCTGAAAGCACACTGATGGACCGGAGCAACACCTCACCTTTTCACTTGAACCAGTTCTGCATACTGGTCCTACTGGTGTCACTGGAACCAGAACTATAACTACTGATCCTACTGGAACCATAGCCAGAGCTACTGGTCTAACTGGTTACTGAGCCATGGCTCCTGATTCTATTGAAGGCCACAGCCGATGGGTATACTGGTTTAAGATTAATGGGCTCTGGTCTTAGTGGTTACAGAACCATGGCCCTACTGATACTGAGACCACAGCAAAAATTGATTCTGGTCTGAGTCGTGACAGAATCATGGGTACTGGTCCAACAGAAGCCACGGCCAACATTGGTTCAACATTTGGTTCTTCTTGGTACAAATCCAGAACCATGACCACTGTCCTCTACGAGTCCAGAACTGGGACTCCTGGTCCATCTTACTCCGTGTCACTAGAATCAGAACCATGGCTTCTGGTTGCACTGGCCAAGGACCACAGCAGCACAAAGACTGATGGGACTCCAGAATCTAGAACCTGCTGATGGACAAACGGGTTGCCAAGGAGACTAGGGATGCTCCGATCAGGATATCTAGTGTCATTGATACTGATCACTGGTTTCTGTTCTTAAACATTGATTTCTGTCAAAGTCTTATTTGGGTTCTTCAAGTTATGGGTAGAAGTACCTTCATTGGCTCAGACGTTTGGGTTTAGTTTGAAGATAGTTAAATATGGTTAAGTACTTATAAAGTTGGAAACTGTTTGGTGAAGATTTGGTGTAGTTCAGGTTAGGATGAGGATTTAGAAGATTCCATAAGACCACAACAAGGCCCTGTTCACATCCGTCTTCTTCAATACAGCATGATGTTCATTTAGTACATTATGGTCCATTTAGAGTCAAACAGACCATAAAGCAGGGGATGCTTTAGGGCGGGGCTACACAGTGATTGACAGGTCTCTACCACAGACGTATACAGCGTCTACGTCACTCGTCCTCAGTCCAGATATGGTCACTTCCTGTTCACTGGTTGCAATAAAAACAACATGGCGACAGACGTAATCCAAGATGACGACGGGACACTTCCTGTGCTTAGTCTGCCAGAAATTAAAAGAAGAAGAAGTCTAAACAAAACAGATTGGGTCTATTTCTTGTCATGTTCAAAGGAAACCAAATCGCCCCAAGATGTTTGCCGCACTTAAATATATTTCTATTGTCTTGTGCTGAACAAATCCAGCAATGTTAGAACCATTAGCTCATAGAATGCTATCAGGCTAGCAGCATCAGCAATATTTTTGAGTAAACTTGGGAAAAAAAGTCCTTAAATTGCTGGAAATTTGAACATTGACAACTGGGCAAACCCAATCTGCTGAGGAAGATCTCATGACTGTTTCTCAACTAAATTTAAACCGACTTTTCAAAGTAGAAGTTTTTTTTTTTTTTGCATTAGTATCGACAAATTTGTAAGGATACTTAGCCCTGATGGTGGAAAACACTGTTTCATGTTTTTGTTATTATTAGTAAATTTTAAGACAAAAATCCAGTAATCAGCTGATATTGATCGGAGCATCCTTAATGAAATACGACAGAGGGTTTACTGTTTAGATTTATGTTCTGTGCCATGAATGAGCTGCAGACAGGAAGAGTAATAATAATCACGATGACAATAATGATGATGATGATGATGACACTGAGCAGTTCAATAAGAATCTTTTTCTACTGTTTACACCTGTTGGACTGGCCACACTGTGTGTATGTATGTGTGTGTGTGGGTGTGTTTGTATGTTATGTGTGTTAAACACAAGGCCAGTTAAGCCCCTCCCACCTCAAGTCCTCGTCTTGGCTTTGCCCCCCCCCCCCCCCCCCCACCCACTCTTCTTCCCTCGACCAATAGGCAGCCAAGATGACAGACAGACAGACGGTTCTGAGAGATTCAGCTGATTGGCTGGAACCAATCAGAAAAAAAAAACTTCCCTGCCCGTCTGTGATTGGTTCTCCTCGACACACAAGCCAACCAATCAGCTACCAGGAAGAAGCCAAGCATGCCCCTACCCAGACTTCCCTAACCCCCCCCCCCCCCCAGTACCAGTGATCTATTATGCTAATCGATCTGTGTGTTTTTTGATTGACTGTCGGTTTTCCCTGTTTGTTTGTTTCGATGGCGACTGAACCTGAAAAGATGTAAAATAGATACTTAAAAAAACAAACGCTTCAGTCCCGTCGCTGTTCACATCGAGACCATCGAATCCCCGAAACCTTCACCTCATAACCACGAAAAAAAATCCTGATCGAACAGGAAACCTTTGACAGTAAATTCCTGTGAGTGTGTGCGCGTGTGTCTGCGTGTGTGTGTGTGTATTTATTTTGGAGTGATGTCAACATCTTCCTGCTCTCACCTCGATCTGAACTCACTATTTAAACTGGCCAATCAGAACCCTCACACGGCACCGATCGCTAGAATAACGCCATCCCTGAGTGCTAGCATACGTTAGCTTGTGGCTAGCAGACACCGAGCACAGGGCTAGCATAAGGTTTACACACAGCACAAGGCTAATACTAGCTATGGTTACCACCTAGCAAACATCACCATTTGGTAAATATATGGTTAGCACACAACTAACGCAAGGCTAGCCGACATATAGCCAACATACCTAGATGTTAGCACACAGCTAACCCATGGCCAACACCTGGCTAACAAAGCCAGTGTTTGGTTAGCACACACCTAGCACAAGGCTAACATAGGGCTAACATCTTGTAAACACAGCCAGTATTTGGGTCGTGCAAAGCTAAAACAAGGCTACCACATGGCTAACACATGGTAAACATAACCAATATTTGGTTAGCTCACAGCTAACACAGGGCTACCACAATTATACAGTTAGGGCTACCACGGCTAGCTGGTTCAGTTAGCACATGGTTAGCATTCACCATTTTATGGCTAACATTACATTAAAGTCCAGTTGGTAGTGGTAACTGGGTGGTAGCTCTGTCACACAATGTTCCACCAATAGAAAAAGAGCCACATGGCTGAGGGGCATGGCTTCAAGAGGGTTCGATGTGAGATCTAAAGCCATACACACTGTGTGTGTGTGTGTGTGTGTACGTGTACGGAGGACTAAAGCTGTATTATAATAAATAAATAAGTGAAAGATATCATACGGAAATACATTTTTTTTAATAAATACGAAAATAATTATATATGGAAATGAATTAATATAAATAATTAATTTGTTTAAAATAAAGGAATACATTTTATTTATTTTTCTATTTTAGTGCTTATTTTTTATTTAAAAATTAACCTGCAGATTTATTTGACCTGCGTTTTTATTTCTACATTTCTTTAATGTATACAAAAGTAATTTATTTATTTATTATGCCAGCTTTGGCCCTTGTGTGTGTGCGTGTGTTTGAGTGTGTGTATATAACATTGCAGGGATTTGCACTCTAATGATTCACCTCAGCAAGACATCCGCCCACACACACACACACGTACAGTACACACACGCACACACACACATGCATTGCACTGCCATTTGACATAGTGGGTCAGATTAGTTTCCATGTAGCTTCACCAACCAACCAAACTGTATTTTCTTTAAAGGAACAGGGATGTTGTAAAGTATTTTTGTACAAATTTAATACTTTGGTAGCATGACGTTCCTGGTGTTTGTCCTGTCGGGCTCCACTGCTCTCCACCCCCCTTTGTATGGACGACGACTGAGCAACAATAAAGATGAAGACCTGCTGGGAGAACTCGACTCCATGTTTGTTTGTTTAAATAAAAAGGTTAATTTAATTATTCATCATTTTACAGCACGGTGTTTCACGATGAAGTATTATTTGTAGCCACTTCACACAACATATATACAACTATTTAAATTACAATATAACAAAATACTGGTACTTGTATAAAAATCATTATCTACATTAGAGAGACTTTAGTTTACAAACAGCAAATTCTATATTGTTTTTATAATTTCAAAACTTTAGTAGTTTAATAATATCAAAAGTAATTTAGACAACACAAATACAACTAAATTAGACAAACAAAATCCTGGTTATTAGAACATATAAAGCTGCAATTATAATAAATGAATGAATGTACAGGCTGATTTGAAAATAAATAATTATGCACGTAAATACAAAAATAAATACATTATTTATTCTGTATTTATTTTTTACCAAAATAATTATTAATTTATTTTCACGTGTGTATTCCCATTGTATTCTCTTCTGTTTGTATTTACTTGTATAATTATTTATTTATTGAGTAATTTATTTTATTTTATTTGCGGATTCTGTTAATATTCAAAACAGCATTCATCTTTCAGAATGTTAAAACATGTTTGGCACAATTAGTTGTAATTTATTCATTAACAATTATGTAAATATAAGTTATAATAATTATTGTAATAATTTTGTAATATTTAGCAAAAGTAAAGCTTTAATTTCTGTAAACCGGATGTGACGTTCCCGCTCGGCGCTCTCTCTTCCGGCCTGCTCGGTGACTCTGCGGTGGATTAGTTCGGTCTGTTCTCTGGTGTGTTGTCGCTGTTTCTCCGTTAACATCGCCGCTGTTCCTCCGTTCTACCTCCAGCTAACCGGTGGAAACGTTAACCGACGTGTCTCCTGGATAAATAACCACCGAGCCGAACATGTCCACCGCGCTGGAGAGCTACATCAACCGTATCCTGCTGCTAGCTGGCTAGCATGCTAACCTCCCGTCTGAATGAATGCATTGACGCTTGTTAGCTTAGCGTACAAGCTAGGAGGGATCTGTCTTTAGTTGTTTATCAAACGTACAGTGACGCAGTTTCTCTGTTTTTCATAGTTAGCAGTGCAGTTAGTAGTTTTTTATTATATATATATTATATCATATCATATTATATATATGTATATTATATTATTCCCAGTTATTATTTAATTAATGTTTTGTCCAGAAATGTTTCTTTAACTCTGTGATTCAGGTACTGTGGCCATCGTCACCTCAGACGGCAGAATGATTGTGGTGAGTTTAAATACCTGTTAAAGTACCTTTGTTCAGTGGTAAAATGTAACTAACTACATGTACTTTAGTCAAAGTACTGATATCACACTGAAAATACTCTATTACAATTAAACGTCCTGTATTCAAACCCTTTGATTGTATTGATTGATCAGTAAAGTGTTTCTGCTGCATTAATGTGTATGTTGCATATTTATATATATATAAACATATTATAAACATACATTACTGTTTAGTGAAGCATTGAACAGTTTCTAGAAGGAACTTTCATGTTGTGTTGATTCTGTCGCCCCCTGTGGACTAAAGTGGAAGTGTCTGTGAGCACCAGAGTCCCTTTAGTCATTCTACTGCACAGTCATTCTCTGACAGTCTGCGCCTCTCAGTCCTGGTTCTGGGTCTCCCGTGCCTCCCTTCCCTCCAGCGGGTCCAGCAGTACGTCCTGGGTCTCCAGCAGCGTGGTGTCAGTGTTGCTGTAAACTTTGATGTGTGTGTGTGTGTGTGTGTGTGTTCAGGGCACTCTGAAGGGTTTCGATCAAACCATCAACCTGATCCTAGATGAGAGCCACGAGCGGGTGTTCAGCTCCAGTCAGGGCGTGGAGCAGGTGGTGCTGGGACTCTACATCGTCAGAGGAGACAACGTGTGAGTCACCGTCGCCTAATAATCAACGTATTATTACGTCGTAACAGAAAGAACAGCAGTAGAAAACTTTACTACTTTAATACATTCTCTTTATTTTTAATACATTAACGTTGTTACTTAAAGATATTAGAGATGAGTTTTGAGCTGTTTAACTTAATTAATAACACAAATTTATGATGCATCATTAAAACTACTAATGACAAGATTTAATCATAATTTAATTCCTTATCATTTGAAATGTATATTTTATGCAAATGAGCTCTATCGACGACAATAACAAAGTAACCAGAAAACATTTAGAGTTGTTGACGGTTTACATTTACTTCAGAGCGGTTGAAATAGTTGCGTCTGTACTTAGTTTGTAGAACAGTTTTCATAAAGTAACTTTTAGTTTGTTTGTTTGTTTTCAGGGCCGTGATCGGAGAGATCGACGAGGAGACGGACTCCACTCTGGATTTAGGAAACATCAGAGCCGAGCCGCTCAACTCTGTCGCCCACTGACCTCTGACCTCCCCCCAGGAGTCTGTTTACTGATGCAGGTTTGCTGAGTCATCTGGATCAGCGAAGCCCCCCCCCCCTAAAATCTGATGTGTAATTAGAATAAAAATTACCCAGAAACCTCAGCAAACCTTCTGCCGCTAACAGACTCCTGCGCTGACATTTTTCTGTTTGTATGTTTTTATAAATAAAGATTTGCTAGACTTGTTAGAATAACTTTTTTATGTTTCGAGTGAGTTTTCGTCAGATTGCGATTTGTTTAAATAAAGTTTAAAATCTGATATTGTGACAGAACATCTTTCTTTGTTTACCGTGGAGGTAGAAGTACTCCGGCCTTCACTTAAATATCAGTAGAAATACCACAGTGTAGAAATATTATATATATTATATTATATATAAAGTTACAGAAGTATCAAAATGTAGTATGTATAGTGTAGTGACGGGCAAAATGCCGAATTGGAGGCTCATATACTCAAATATATATACTCAAGTATTTTACTTACTTTGCAGATTCTGGTATTTAATGATGTACTTTATAGATTAAACAAGCAGCTTTTAAAGTTATTTATTCAATTAAAATCAGCTCAACCTTCACCAAGACATTAATGCATCAATGATTATAATACAATAATATGATATATATTCTGAAGTGGGTCATGATTCTGCAGGAGCACATCGCTCGCTGATACATTGCACTTTTATTTTAGTAGAGTTTAGAAGTCCGGACTTGTACTTGATGAATGAAAGTATTAAACGGTGTCACTGAGGCAGCAGCACTTCCTCCACTAGAGTCCGTGTTTGTGTGTTTTCACGTGTTCCCAGAGTCAGAGCGCTCTGCAGGCCATGGATCTGGTCTGGACTCGGAGCCGGATCCTCATAATGGAGCCGCAGCCAGGATTCACCTGAAAATACACAAAGTACACATCATCAAGAGTTTAACAATCCTGGAACTCATCATCGTCATCGACCTCTCACCTTTCCTGACCCTCTGACCCAGCGACACCAGTAGCTCCGCCCCTACGCTGTGATTGACAGGTCCTCCGGCTTTCGATCGTCCCGCCCCCAATTTATGAAGAACTTCCGCTAACTTCAAACCTCCGACATCCACGACGACACCTGCAGGACGAGAGGGACAACCTCAACCTGTGCTTCACATCAGCTGCATTCATGTTGATCAATGTTAACCATCTGAATATTATCACTAAGATTTATAGAAGATGTAACGATTGAAAACGTCCAGATGAAGCTTTATAACTTTCTATTATACATTTTATGAATAGAAAATAGCTGGTAAGTAAATATATAAATACATAGGTAAGTAAAAATAGTACATATGTGAGTAAAAGTATATATTAGTAAATATATAAATACGTAAGAGTAAAAATGTAAACAAGTAAATATATAAGTACGTAAGTATGAAAAGATATGTCGGTAAGTACATAAGTACGTAAGTTAGTAAAAGTGTAAGTAGCTAATGATATAAGTATGTTAGTAAGTGAAGTATGTAACCTAAGTAAAAATATATGTTAGTACTCAAGTTAAGATATAAGTAAGTAATTATAAAGACTACTGTTGACTACATACAACCTGTGTGCCCTTCAGAATAAAAGCTCCTCTTCAATATATAAAGAAGTGTGGGAAAAGTTTTGTGTATTTCTTGTGTATTTCTTTGTGTATCTCTTTGTGTATTTCTTTGTGTATTTCTTGTGTATTTCTTTGTGTATTTCTTGTGTATTTATTTGTGTATTTCTTGTGTATTTCTTGTGTATTTCTTGTGTATTTCTTTGTGTATCTCTTTGTGTATTTCTTTGTGTATTTCTTGTGTATTTATTTGTGTATTTCTTGTGTATTTCTTGTGTATTTCTTGTGTATTTCTTTGTGTATTTCTTGTGTATTTCTTTGTGTATTTCTTGTGTATTTCTTGTGTATTTCTTTGTGTATTTCTTTGTGTATTGCTTGTGTATTTCTTTGTGTATTTCTTTGTGTATTTCTTGTGTATTTCTTTGTGTATTTCTTTGTGTATTTCTTGTGTATTTCTTTGTGTATTTCTTGTGTATTTCTTGTGTATTTATTTGTGTATTTCTTGTGTATTTCTTGTGTATTTCTTTGTGTATCTCTTTGTGTATTTCTTTGTGTATTTCTTGTGTATTTATTTGTGTATTTCTTGTGTATTTCTTGTGTATTTCTTTGTGTATTTCTTGTGTATTTCTTTGTGTATTTCTTGTGTATTTCTTTGTGTATTTCTTTGTGTATTTCTTGTGTATTTCTTTGTGTATTTCTTTGTGTATTTCTTGTGTATTTCTTTGTGTATTTCTTTGTGTATTTCTTGTGTATTTCTTTGTGTATTTCTTGTGTATTTCTTGTGTATTTCTTTGTGTATTTCTTGTGTATTTCTTTGTGTATTTCTTTGTGTATTTCTTGTGTATTTCTTTGTGTATTTCTTTGTGTATTTCTTGTGTATTTCTTTGTGTATTTCTTTGTGTATTTCTTGTGTATTTCTTTGTGTATTTCTTTGTGTATTTCTTGTGTATTTCTTTGTGTATTTCTTGTGTATTTCTTTGTGTATTTCTTGTGTATTTCTTTGTGTATTTCTTTGTGTATTTCTTGTGTATTTCTTTGTGTATTTCTTTGTGTATTTCTTGTGTATTTCTTGTGTATTTCTTGTGTATTTCTTTGTGTATTTCTTGTGTATTTCTTTGTGTATTTCTTGTGTATTTCTTTGTGTATTTCTTGTGTATTTCTTTGTGTATTTCTTGTGTATTTCTTTGTGTATTTCTTTGTGTATTTCTTGTGTATTTCTTTGTGTATTTCTTTGTGTATTTCTTGTGTATTTCTTTGTGTATTTCTTTGTGTATTTCTTGTGTATTTCTTTGTGTATTTCTTTGTGTATTTCTTGTGTATTTCTTGTGTATTTCTTTGTGTATTTCTTGTGTATTTCTTTGTGTATTTCTTGTGTATTTCTTGTGTATTTCTTGTGTATTTCTTGTGTATTTCTTTGTGTATTTCTTTGTGTATTTCTTGTGTATTTCTTTGTGTATTTCTTTGTGTATTTCTTGTGTATTTCTTTGTGTATTTCTTTGTGTATTTCTTGTGTATTTCTTTGTGTATTTCTTTGTGTATTTCTTGTGTATTTCTTTGTGTATTTCTTTGTGTATTTCTTGTGTATTTCTTGTGTATTTCTTTGTGTATCTCTTTGTTTACCGTCTGCAGGCGTCTTCAGTTCCATCTGATGCTCAGACTTTCTCAGCACGCTGTAGTAATCTGTGTGGGCGGAGCACAGCGACCGAGCCGTCTCATTGGCCACGCCCTGAGCCTCCATCATGGCCTGGAATTTGGACAGAGCAGCTCCACCAATCACAGCGTCAGAAATCCGCCTTCTTCCCTCTGATAGGTCGGACACCGAGCCAGTCATCTTCAGCAGCAGGCTGCCTGCACAAACACTCAACACGTCAGCTCAGTGAGGCAGCGAGTTAATCATCAATTATCATGTTTCATCCAACTGTAACGTTCCACTTACGACAAATAAAGCACAATAAGGAAGTAACTCAAACCATAAATGTCTTCAAGTCTAAACCAGGACTTCCGCGAGTACTTCAGGGAACAAGAACAATGTCGTTACCCAGAGTGGTGACCAGCTCCATCAGGTCGTCGGGTCCGTTCCCCTTCAGCGTCTCCAGAGACTCGATCACCTCCAGACTGTTGCCCACACATACACCAATCGTGGCGTCCATCCTGCTGAGGATGGCCCCCGTGCGCACGCCCAGCCCGTTCCCCACGCGCACCTGAGATAAGACACCAGCGTCATCATCATCACATATGTCATAGTTATTACATCATGGATTCATCTGCTGATCACTTTCTCCAGTAATCGATCGGTTTGCTTTGTTAAAATAGTGAAAATAGTGAGAAATGGCTAAAAGTGTTCAGTCCAAACCTCAACATTTATAACTAATACATTAAGATTATTAACATACATTAACATATACATCTCATTATGATTGATATTGAATGAACGTACTAATAACTGTGCGAGTTCTTTGGCGCTCTGCAGGTCTTTGTAAAGAGCCGCTCGTCCAAACTTGACGTCCAACACCAGCGCGCTCAGAGACTCGGCTCCTTTCTTTGAGATGATGGAGCCTGAAACCACCAACACGCTCATATTCATATTCATATTCATATGCAGCTCAGCAGTGCTGTCGCTGTAACGTGTGTAGTCATGAAGGACTCAAACTGTCATTATAATTATTAATTAAACATTATAATAATAAATAAACATGTAGAGAAGTAAATAAAAACTGAAATAAATGTAAACAGAATAGAAGAAGTTGGGATATAAGTAAATATGCTAATAAATAAATACAAATATTTGTCAAATATAAATATGCATTCTATTGATTTTTGTATTGCTCTACAAATATATTTATTTTTAGATTAACGTGCACATTCATTTGATTTTGAGGCTTTTATTTCTATTTCTTTAATATTTCATACATATTATTTATTGTGTCATTTATTCGGTCCTCCATAACTAACAGCGGTTCATACCAGCGATCAGTGGGAGGCTGTCCACGGTGCTGGTGACGTCCCGCAGAGCGTACAGGACTCGATCTGCAGGAACCAACGTCTCCGTCTGACCCACAATGCAACAGCCCACTGAGCGCAGGATCTCCAGGATCTGCACAGTCAGCACATTTAAACCACCACTGATGAGTAGAGTACAGAGGTACAGAGAGAGGAGAGGATGTAAAGTGTTCGTAGACCCGAGGAGGAAAAACTGCCGAGCAGCTAAAGATCTTTAGATTCAGACGATCATTCTGTCATTTCATTTTGTTCTCGTATGAAAACGCACAAAAAATATCATACGAACCGTTGTATGAGTGAGAACATGTTCATAATATAATGAGTACTTTAAGTATATTTCGATGCTAATACTTGAATACGACTTATTTGTTTTTCATTTCATCACTGTTTGTTTGTTGCACCTGAGCTGCTGATTGGTGGACGTTGAATCCCGGAATCGATTCCAGTTTATCCAGAGTTCCTCCTGTGTGAGCCAAGCCCCGCCCACTGATCATCGGCACCTGACAAGCACACACACACACACACACACACCTGTGGTTATGACATCACAGACGTACAAGTAGACGTACAGGTGTGATGAGTACAGGTGTGATGAGTACAGGTGTGATGAGTACAGGTGTGATGAGTACAGGTGTGATGAGCACAGGTGTGATGAGTACAGGTGTGATGAGCACAGGTGTGATGAGCACAGGTGTGATGAGCACAGGTGTGATGAGCACAGGTGTGATGAGCACAGGTGTGATGAGCACAGGTGTGATGTGTGATGAGTACAGGTGTGATGAGCACAGGTGTGATGAGTACAGGTGTGATGAGCACAGGTGTGATGTGTGATGAGTACAGGTGTGATGAGCACAGGTGTGATGTGTGATGAGCACAGGTGTGATGTGTGATGAGTACAAGTGTGATGAGTACAGGTGTGATGAGTACAGGTGTGATGTGTGATGAGTACAGGTGTGATGAGTACAGGTGTGATGAGCACAGGTGTGATGTGTGATGAGCACAGGTGTGATGTGTGATGAGTACAGGTGTGATGAGTACAGGTGTGATGAGCACAGGTGTGATGTGTGATGAGCACAGGTGTGATGTGTACAGGTGTGATGAGCACAGGTGTGATGTGTGATGAGCACAGGTGTGATGTGTGATGAGCACAGGTGTGATGTGTGATGAGCACAGGTGTGATGTGTGATGAGCACAGGTGTGATGTGTGATGAGTACAGGTGTGATGTGTGATGAGTACAGGTGTGATGTGTGATGAGCACAGGTGTGATGTGTGATGAGCACAGGTGTGATGTGTGATGAGCACAGGTGTGATGTGTGATGAGTACAGGTGTGATGTGTGATGAGCACAGGTGTGATGTGTGATGAGCACAGGTGTGATGTGTGATGAGTACAGGTGTTAGGTGTGATGAGTACAGGTGTGAGGTGTGATGAGTACAGATGTGATGAGTACGGGTGTGATGAGTACAGGTGTGAGGTGTACAGGTGTGAGGTGTGATGAGTACGGGTGTGAGGTGTACAGGTGTGAGGTGTGATGAGTACGGGTGTGATGAGTACAGGTGTGATGAGTACAGGTGTGAGGTGTACGGGTGTGATGAGTACAGGTGTGATGAGGTGGGCGTACCTTGCAGCCACAGGCAGCTAGCGCCGGCGCTAACACCAGACTGACTTTATCCCCCACTCCTCCCGTTGAGTGTTTGTCAACCACCAGCCCCGCCCACTCCTTCGGCCATGACATCACTTCCCCCGATGACATCATCGCCCTGGTCAGGGTCTCGACCTCCTCTTGGACCATCCCCTTCAGCCAGATGGCCATCAGCATGGCCCCTTAGCGGAGAGGAAGCGGTGGATCACGACCTCAGCACAGTGTGTGAACGTGAGAGTGAGCCGGTTCGTACCTGTCTGACATTCTTCTATCGTTCCGTTGGTGACGGCGTGGATGAAGGTTTTGATCTCTTCGTCGCTCAGCGCTCCTCCATCTCTCTTCTTCTTGATCAGATCTGGGATGGACGTCATGTCGACCTGGAAGAACAACAACCTGTCGATGAATCTTTCACCTCGAGATTATCCGAACATGAGATTAAAACTTTATCGGACTATATACATGACAGAATACAAGGTGTATAGCATGTCGAAAAAAGTCATAGTATAGCATGTCGAAAAAAGTCATATATACACACTATGACTTTTTTGACATGCAATACTGTGACTTTTTTTGACATGTTATACTATGACTTCTTTTGACATACAATACTGTGACTTTTTTCGACATGCTATACTGACTTTTTTCGACATACAATACTATGACTTTTTTCGACATACTATATAAACTATGACTTTTTTCGACATACAATACTGTGAATTTTTTCGACATGCTATACTATGACTTTTTTCGACATGTTATATGGTGACTTTTTTTGACATGCTATACTATGACTTTTTTTGACATACAATACTATGACTTTTTTCGACATGCTATACTATGACTTTTTTTGAAATACAATACTATGACTTTTTTTGACATGCTATACTATGACATTTTTTGACATACAATACTATGACTTTTTTTGACATACAATACTATGACTTTTTTTGACATACAATACTATGACTTTTTTTGACATACAATACTATGACTTTTTTTGACATACAATACTATGACATTTTTCGACATACAATACTGTGACTTTTTTCGACATGTTATACTATGACTTTTTTGACATGCAATACTGTGACTTTTTTCGACATACAATACTGTGACTTTTTTCGACATGCTATACTATGACTTTTTTCGAGATACAATACTGTGACTTTTTTCGACATGTTATACTATGACTTTTTTCGACATGCTATACTATGACTTTTTTTGACATGTTATACTATGACTTTTTTTGACATACAATACTGTGACTTTTTTGACATGCTATACTATGACTTTTTTTGACATGTTATACTATGACTTTTTTTGACATACAATACTGTGACTTTTTTGACATACTATACTATGACTTTTTTCGACATGCTATACTATGACTTTTTTCGACATGCTATACTATGACTTTTTTTGACATGTTATACTATGACTTTTTTTGACATACAATACTGTGACTTTTTTCGACATGCTATACTGTGACTTTTTTCGACATGCTACACTATGACTTTTTTCGACATACAATACTGTGACTTTTTTCGACATGCTATACTATGACTTTTTTTGACATACAATACTGTGACTTTTTTCGACATGCTACACTATGACTTTTTTTGACATACAATACTGTGACTTTTTTCGACATGCTATACTATGACTTTTTTTGACATGTTATACAATGACTTTTTTCGACATGCTATACTATGACTTTTTTAGACATGCTATACTATGACTTTTTTCGACATACAATACTGTGACTTTTTTCGACATGTTATACTATGACTTTTTTTGACATGTTATACTATGACTTTTTTCGACATACTATACTGTGACTTTTTTCGACATACTATACTATGACTTATTTCAACATACAATACTATGACTTTTATCGACATGCTATACTATGACTTTTTTTGACATACAATACTGTGACTTTTTTTGACATGTTATACTATGACTTTTTTTGACATACAATACTGTGACTTTTTTCGACATACAATACTATGACTTTTTTCGACATGCTATACTATGACTTTTTTCGACATACAATACTGTGACTTTTTTCGACATACAATACTATGACTTTTTTCGACATACAATACTGTGACTTTTTTCGACATGCTATACATTGACTTTTTTCGACATACAATACTATGACTTTTTTTGACATACAATACTATGACTTTTTTCGACATACAATACTGTGACTTTTTTCGACATGTTATACTATGACATTTTTCGACATACAACACTGTGACTTTTTTCGACATGCTATACGATGACTTTTTTTGACATGTTATACTATGACTTTTTTTGACATACAATACTGTGACTTTTTTTGACATGTTATACGATGACTTTTTTTGACATACAATACTATGACTTTTTTCGACATACAATACTGTGACTTTTTTCGACATGCTATACTATGACTTTTTTCGACATGCTATACTATGACTTTTTTCGACATGTTATACTGTGACTTTTTTCGACATGCTATACTATGACTTTTTTCGACATGCTATACTATGACTTTTTTTGACGTTATACTATGACTTTTTTTGACATACAATACTGTGACTTTTTTCGACATGCTATACTATGACTTTTTTTGACATGTTATACAATGACTTTTTTCGACATGCTATACTATGACTTTTTTCGACATGCTATACTATGACTTTTTTAGACATGCTATACTATGACTTTTTTCGACATACAATACTGTGACTTTTTTCGACATACTATACTATGACTTTTTTTGACAAACAATACTGTGACTTTTTTTGACATGTTATACTATGACTTTTTTTGACATACAATACTGTGACTTTTTCGACATGCTATACTATGACTTTTTTTGACATGTTATACTATGACTTTTTTCGACATACTATACTATGACATTTTTCGACATACAATACTGTGACTTATTCCGACATGTTATACGATGACTTTTTTCGACATACAATACTGTGACTTTTTTCGACATGCTATGCTATGACTTTTTTCGACATACAATACTGTGACTTTTTTCGGACATACAATACTGTGACTTTTTTGGACATGCTATACTATGACTTTTTTAGACATGCTATACTATGACTTTTTTCGACATACAATACTGTGACTTTTTTCGACATGTTATACTATGACTTTTTTTGACATGTTATACTATGACTTTTATCGACATACTATACTGTGACTTTTTTCGACATACTATACTATGACTTATTTCAACATACAATACTATGACTTTTATCGACATGCTATACTATGACTTTTTTTGACATACAATACTGTGACTTTTTTTGACATGTTATACTATGACTTTTTTTGACATACAATACTATGACTTTTTTTGACATACAATACTGTGACATTTTTCGACATGCTATACTATGACTTTTCTTGTCATGTTATACTATGACATTTTTTGACATACAATGCTGTGACATTTTTCGACATGTTATACTATGACTTTTTTTGACATACAATGCTGTGACTTTTTTAGACATGTTATACTATGACTTTTTTTGACATACAATACTATGACTTTTTTCGACATACAATACTGTGACTTTTTTCGACATACAATACTGTGACTTTTTTCGACATGCTATACTATGACTTTTTTCGACATACAATACTGTGACTTTTTTCGACATACAATACTGTGACTTTTTTCGACATACAATACTATGACTTTTTTCGACATACAATACTATGACTTTTTTTGACATACAATACTGTGACTTTTTTCGACATGTTATACTATGACTTTTTTTGACATACAATACTGTGACTTATTTTGACATGTTATACAATGACTTTTTTTGACATACAATACTGTGACTTTTTTCGACATACAATCCTGTGACTTTTTTCGACATGTTATACTATGACTTTTTTTGACATGTTATACTATGACTTTTTTCGACATACAATACTGTGACTTTTTTCGACATGTTATACTGTGACTTTTTTCGACATGTTATACTGTGACTTTTTTCGACATGCTATGCTATGACTTTTTTCGACATACAATACTGTGACTTTTTTCAACATGCTATACTGTTACTTTTTTTGACATACAATACTGTGACATTTTTTGACATGTTATACTATGACTTTTTTCGACAT
The DNA here is from genome assembly GCA_024529925.1 of Ophthalmolycus amberensis. NCBI lineage: Eukaryota > Metazoa > Chordata > Actinopteri > Perciformes > Zoarcidae > Ophthalmolycus > Ophthalmolycus amberensis. Next base: position 43,787 of record JAFEUB010001602.1, on the reverse strand, counting down.
ACAATACTGTGACTTTTTTTGACATGTTATACAAAGACTTTTTTTGACATGCTATACTATGACTTTTTTTGACATACAATACTGTGACTTTTTTTGACATGTTATACAAAGACTTTTTTTGACATGCTATACTATGACTTTTTTTGACATGCAATACTGTGACTTTTTTCGACATGCTATACTATGACTTTTTTCGACATGCTATACTATGACTTTTTTTGACATGCAATACTGTGACTTTTTTCGACATGCTTTACGATGACTTTTTTTGACATGTTATACAATGACTTTTTTCGACATGCTATACTATGACTTTTTTAGACATGCTATACTATGACTTTTTTTGACATACAATACTGTGACTTGTTTCGACATACTATACTATGACTTTTTTCGACATGCTTTTCTATGACTTTTTTCGACATGCTATACTATTACTTTTTTCGACATGCTATACTATGACTTTTTTAGACATGCTATACTATGACTTTTTTTGACATGTTATACGATGACTTTTTTCGACATACAATACTGTGACATTTTTCGACATACAATGCTGTGACTTTTTTCGACATGTTATACGATGACTTTTTTCGACATACAATACTGTGACATTTTTCGACATACAATACTGTGACTTTTTTGGACATACAATACTGTGACTTTTTTCAACATGCTATACTGTTACTTTTTTTGACATACAATACTGTGACTTTTTTTGACATGTTATACTATGACTTTTTTCGACATGCTATCCTATGACTTTTTTTGACATACAATACTGTGACTTTTTTTGACATGTTATACTATGACTTTTTTTGACATACAATACTGTGACTTTTTTCGACATGCTATACTGTGACTTTTTTTGACATGCAATACTGTGACTTTTTTCGACATGCTATACTATGACTTTTTTCGACATGCTATACTATGACTTTTTTTGACATACAATACTGTGACTTTTTTCGACATGCTATACTATGACTTTTTTCGACATACAATACTGTGACTTTTTTCGACATACTATACTATGACTTTTTTCGACATGCTTTACTATGACTTTTTTTGACATGTTATACAATGACTTTTTTCGACATGCTATACTATGACTTTTTTAGACATGCTATACTATGACTTTTTTTGACATACAATACTGTGACTTTTTTCGACATGCTATACTATGACTTTTTTTGACATGTTATACGATGACTTTTTTCGACATACTATACTATGACTTTTTTCGACATACAATACTGTGACTTTTCGACATGCTGTACTATGACTTTTTTCGACATACAATACTGTGACTTTTTTCGACATGTTATACTAAGACTTTTTTTGACATGTTATACTATGACTTTTTTCGACATACTGTGACTTTTTTCGACATACAATACTGTGACTTTTTTCGACATGCTATACTATTACTTTTTTTGACATACAATGCTGTGACTTTTGTTGACATGTTATACTATGACTTTTTTTGACATACAATACTGTGACTTATTTTGACATGTTATACAATGACTTTTTTTGACATACAATACTGTGACTTTTTTCGACATACAATCCTGTGACTTTTTTCGACATGTTATACTAAGACTTTTTTCGACATGCTATGCTATGACTTTTTTCGACATACAATACTGTGACTTTTTTCAACATGCTATACTGTTACTTTTTTTGACATACAATACTGTGACATTTTTTGACATGTTATACTATGACTTTTTTCGACATACAATACTGTGACTTTTTTTGACATGTTATACAAAGACTTTTTTTGACATGCTATACTATGACTTTTTTTGACATACAATACTGTGACTTTTTTTGACATGTTATACAAAGACTTTTTTTGACATGCTATACTATGACTTTTTTCGACATGCTATACTATGACTTTTTTTGACATGCAATACTGTGACTTTTTTCGACATGCTATACTATGACTTTTTTCGACATGCTATACTATGACTTTTTTTGACATGCAATACTGTGACTTTTTTCGACATGCTTTACGATGACTTTTTTTGACATGTTATACAATGACTTTTTTCGACATGCTATACTATGACTTTTTTAGACATGCTATACTATGACTTTTTTGACATACAATACTGTGACTTTTTTCGACATACTATACTATGACTTTTTTCGACATGCTTTTCTATGACTTTTTTCGACATGCTATACTATTACTTTTTTCGACATGCTATACTATGACTTTTTTTGACATGTTATACGATGACTTTTTTCGACATACAATACTGTGACATTTTTCGACATACAATGCTGTGACTTTTTTCGACATGTTATACGATGACTTTTTTCGACATACAATACTGTGACATTTTTCGACATACAATACTGTGACTTTTTTCGACATACAATACTGTGACTTTTTTCAACATGCTATACTGTTACTTTTTTTGACATACAATACTGTGACTTTTTTTGACATGTTATACTATGACTTTTTTCGACATGCTATACTATGACTTTTTTTGACATACAATACTGTGACTTTTTTTGACATGTTATACTATGACTTTTTTTGACATACAATACTGTGACTTTTTTCGACATGCTATACTGTGACTTTTTTTGACATGCAATACTGTGACTTTTTTCGACATGCTTTGCTATGACTTTTTTTGACATGTTATACAATGACTTTTTTCGACATGCTATACTATGACTTTTTTAGACATGCTATACTATGACTTTTTTTGACATACAATACTGTGACTTTTTTCGACATGCTATACTATGACTTTTTTCGACATACAATACTGTGACTTTTTTCGACATACTATACTATGACTTTTTTCGACATGCTTTACTATGACTTTTTTTGACATGTTATACAATGACTTTTTTCGACATGCTATACTATGACTTTTTTAGACATGCTATACTATGACTTTTTTTGACATACAATACTGTGACTTTTTTCGACATGCTATACTATGACTTTTTTCGACATACAATACTGTGACTTTTTTCGACATACAATACTGTGACTTTTTTCGACATACAATACTATGACTTTTTTCGACATACAATACTATGACTTTTTTTGACATACAATACTGTGACTTTTTTCGACATGTTATACTATGACTTTTTTTGACATACAATACTGTGACTTATTTTGACATGTTATACAAAGACTTTTTTTGACATGCTATACTATGACTTTTTTCGACATGCTATACTTTGACTTTTTTTGACATGCAATACTGTGACTTTTTTCGACATGCTTTGCTATGACTTTTTTTGACATGTTATACAATGACTTTTTTCGACATGCTATACTATGACTTTTTTAGACATGCTATACTATGACTTTTTTTGACATACAATACTGTGACTTTTTTCGACATGCTATACTATGACTTTTTTCGACATACAATACTGTGACTTTTTTCGACATACTATACTATGACTTTTTTCGACATGCTTTACTATGACTTTTTTTGACATGTTATACAATGACTTTTTTCGACATGCTATACTATGACTTTTTTAGACATGCTATACTATGACTTTTTTTGACATACAATACTGTGACTTTTTTCGACATGCTATACTATGACTTTTTTTGACATGTTATACGATGACTTTTTTCGACATACTATACTATGACTTTTTTCGACATACAATACTGTGACTTTTCGACATGCTGTACTATGACTTTTTTCGACATACAATACTGTGACTTTTTTCGACATGTTATACTAAGACTTTTTTTGACATGTTATACTATGACTTTTTTCGACATACTGTGACTTTTTTCGACATACAATACTGTGACTTTTTTCGACATGCTATACTATTACTTTTTTTGACATACAATGCTGTGACTTTTTTTGACATGTTATACTATGACTTTTTTCGACATACAATACTGTGACTTTTCGACATGCTATACTATGACTTTTTTCGAAAATGCTATATAGTATGTCGAAAAAGTCATAGTATTGTATGTCGAAAAAAGTCATAGTATAGCAGAGTCTAATGGTTTTATGCACGAATATAGACCACAGATGGACATTAGAGAGAAGCATCGGCTTCACTCTTCAGAACCGGAGGTTGACGCTTAATCGACACAGCTGGCCAGCAGCTGGACTCAACACACGGCCACACGTGTGTTGAGTCCAGCCCTCCTCAGTCTCTTCAACCACTGCACTGCCCGGCGGTGTTCGGACAGTCGTCTGGTCCTGAACACCTCAGAAACCAAAGTGCTCCTGTTCTGAAACAAAGAGTTATGAGCTGCGACAGCGTGGCCCACCAGGGAGCTGATGAATCACCGAGAAGCATCCAACGCCCCCAATGTCTGGCAGAAGAAATGTCTAATCCCGTAGATTATAATATCAACTACATGCTGAGACCTGATAATGAATCACAAGCGTAACTGCAGAGATCCAGAAAGACTGTAAAACCACCACAGAGGATTATGGCAACTAGAACACGCCAGCTGACACACAATCAGACTAACAGCTTCAGCCAGGACTCAGCCCCACCAGCCCCCCCCCCCCACATACTGAGGACTTTAAATATCACCATTAATAACTCTATATTATAAACATCTAACTCCTTGTGAAAGACCTGCCCGTCATCTTATTACTATCTTTTTATCTTGTTGTCTTTATCTCTATTGCTTTTATTACTGCAACGTTATCTCATTGTATGAGAGAATCAATGCATTTAAAACCACATACACTGTGTATATATACACACACGCACACACACACACACATATATATATATATATATACACAAACATCGACAGCAGTAAAATGCAACATACACAATGCAGCAGTAACATTAATCCAGAAACATCAGATATGATAGTAAAACACAACTACTACTAATCAATACTTTTACTTATGTGTGTGTGTATATATATATATATATATATATATATATGTATATATATATACATATACACTCACACAATGGGTAGCGTACCTGTTCTGGTGTTGACCTGCAGACTGAGGTGCGTCGACCCTGCAGCTCATCATAAGACAGTCAGGAGTCCACCGGCCAATGGGAGAGCATGGAGGGGGAGGAGTTTAACAGCCAATAAGGTTTCAGCTCTGGTTTACTCAGTGCCCCCCCCCCCCACCCTATTGAAACCAAGTTTAACTTGTCGAATAAGTAACTGTTTAGGTGATCCTGCAGCTCTTGAGTCCGCGCTGGCCAAAGTGAAACCAGCATCGCTGTGTCGGTGCATCCAAACATTTTTTCTCTCTGAAGACGGGATTGGGACGAAGAAATGGAAAATCATCGCGAGTAGTATAAAGAAGTCCGGTTTTCCACGTCCGTGCATAAAGTAAAACCAAAGCTTTAGGCAGTGACCTCATTCAGGATCCGATCGAGACCTGAAGGTAGGAGCTCTATCCGGTACCTTCTTCCCAGGTTCTGTGGCCGATAGCTCCCATGCATTCTGCTGCATTTCCGTCTTAATTTGGTGTCTTTTGGTGTTTATTACTGGAGCACTTATGCCATAAAAATAAAACATAATACACTCATCAACATTGGAGAAGGAAGTGGGGGGGGATTGAGCGAACCTTGAGACGATTAACTGCCCCAAGGTTGACCACCCAGCCGCGATGGACTAACCCAGCTAGGACCTGAAGCGATACGCCACCACCAGTCACCCAGAAACCCAGGAGACTGCAGCGACTGTTGAGCCCACATCTTCACAGAAGAATGCAAATCCAATACAAGAGACTTGTGAGTTGGGTTCTCAGACCCTGAACTGACAACGAATACACATCTTAGGTACAGATAGTTTCAAGGTCCCTCATCCTTCCTGAGAAGCTTGGCCCAGCCCAGACCTTTTGTTTAACTGCTCCTGTAAACCTGTATATCATCTCTGAGTCTGGTCACAGAGAATTCTACAGCTTTGATGTGAACGCATCTGAACCAGCCACAGAATTGGACCTGAAAGACACTTTTCTTCAACACCTGCGTTTTCCCAAAGACGCTCCTCAGTCCTGCTGAGGTTCAGGAGAAGGTTGTTGTCTTGACACCAGCAGGTCAGGTGCTCTCCTTCCTTCAGGTATGTCTTTTCATCGTTGCCTACGACCTCGTTGCTGCATCGTCGGAACACTTGTTGATTGGTGTTTGGAGTTCAAAAGTAGCTACACGTGGAGAACATCAGGAGGCCCCAAAACGCAGCCCTGGGGTGCTCCAGAGTTGAGGATGAGGGTGGAAGAGGCGGGTCTGTAGGGGGATTGGTTCTCCATCTTTAATTTGATCAAATCTATTTATATATTTTTTTGGGTTCATTTGAGAGGAAATTGTAGAAATGAAAGGCTGGAATTGAACCCGGGACGTTGTTGTTATGCTCAGATACCAGGCGCTCCTCCCGCTATATTTTAAGTAGTTTAGCACAGTTATTGTCTGTCAACTGTTTTATTTCGTCAGCTGAGATCCAAACAAAATCAAATACATTTCTCGTGGTGCTGATTTATCTCATTCTATGTTGATGATATTGATTTGTTTGTATATTGTCCGTGTGCGTTGTGTGAACGGGGCTTCACCTGCTCTTCATTGAGCATTCCTGTTGTTGTGTAACGACAACGAACTTGAACCAGCGACCCTCAAGTCCATGTGTTCAGATTAATAAACAATGATTCATATTTTTAAAATAGGTGGAGAAATGATAAGACCTTACGACCAGGCCAGCTGTTTCTTCCCGCTTCTAGTCCTTATGCTAAGCTAAGCTAACCATGATCTTGAGATTCTTTAAGTGGTTTCTGTTCACAAACAGGAAGCTAAAAGCTCATTTCAATCATAATATATAAATAGCAGAGGTTGAGGAGGTTGAGGTCCTGAGAGAGAGTTTCTATCTCTGAACGGTGGTGAAACTCGTCAGTCATTAACTCTTCACAGGTCATGACTCTGAACGGAGACACGACATGTGAACAAGTCAGAAAAATTACTAAAATATCTAAATATTAAGTTGATTACTTACATTAAGACCTTTTTTGTATTAAGTTTTCAGAAAATATGTTAAAATATGCAAATGAGAATTATATATTTTTTAAATATGTGCTCATTTACATAACAGAAATCTGAACATTTGATAAATTCGGGTTCCATATTCTTTTCTTTTCAAAAGTTTTTACAGATACTTTTAAATATATATTTGTATCTCTCCATGAATCAGAAAATACTGTCAACAGACAAAAGAAACATTTTCTTTATGTTTTTAGTAATAATTTACATTTTGAAGACACTACAGGTGAATGGGGTAAAAATAATAACTAATATATATCAACTTTAAACTTCAGAAGGTGATTCCTGACATTAAGAAAATTACTTTTTGTCTTACAAGCTTGGTGAATTTTGTAGGAATCTACAGACGCAAATAGACAAAGTAGTAAAAACCCCTGAATGTGTATTTTGGATGTTTTCTTTCCACTCGTCTGAATGAAGATCTCGTTAATGTGAAAGAACCAGTCAGGACAGCTCGAGGGTTAACTTGGTAATAAATGACAGTTTATTATAAAGATTACAATCTGTTGCGTTGCAGAGCTCATCGGTTGTCGTTTGTGTGCTCTTTAGTTTTTAGAAAAGGGAAGAAAAAAAACTACAAGTACACACACACCACTCACTCCAGAAGAAACTACAAACATACCTTAGAAAGAGGAAACTAGAGAGGAGGAGGAGGAGGAGGGTAACCATTAAACCATTATAACCAGGTGAATATCAGGAGGAAGGTTTCACACGCAGGTAAGAAAGCCAGGATTCTCAGCCAATCAGCAGGAAGCTGAGGCGTCACCATGGTAAACACTATTGAGATTGCAGTGGCGGCCATTTTGGCTCGTTGTTCCATCTTTTTCAGGTCGTTTCAGGACCGTAAATCCAGATACGATCACACTGAACCGCCGTTTCCTCTCCATCACTCAGGCTGTATTTGCTTTCTGACTCGCACTAATGGAAGGAAGTATTCCAACGATCTACTCAGTAAAACTAGTAGTACTACAGTATCAAAACACCCCATTACAAGTAAAAAGTCCTGCGTTCCAAATGTCCCTTAAAAGTGCAGAAGTATTAGCAAAAAAGTATTTTAAGTATCAAAGTAGAAGTACTCCGTACACAGTGAGGCTGCTGTCAATGATGATGTTTACATGCACAGAAATATTCTACTTTTTGCCCTAATTTCTAAAATAATAATCTGTTTACATGGCCAATGAAAACAAAGGCCAACCTTTGAGTACTTAAACGTCCTCTTCATAATGTTTCATAGTCAGAGTCATGTTCACAGAATGATCCTAGAACCTGAACATCAACATATCACACGAGTTTAATCAGACATTACCTCCAGAACATCCAAACACAATATGATGTTTACATAACCTCTATCAGATTCACAATATCATCATATTCGTAATAATAGTGGAATATTAGTGTGCATGTAAACGTAGTCACTGTTAGCTTATCTCTTATTGTTGATTAATATTACATATTAATATGTAAGGTAGGAGTTAATGTCGATGGAGCTAATTTAACTTTTTTACTACTTTATATACGTTTAGTTGTTGAATCTGTAGCGATGGATCGTATTTCAAAAACTCATCATATGTTTTGTTTGTAAAATCTTAATCGTGTTCGTAACTGTAGCTCTTATATAAATGTAGTGGAGTAAAAAGTACAATATGTCTCAAGGAAAGTACCTCAACGTTGTACTTCATTAGAGTACTTGAGTAACTGTACTTAGTTACTTTTCTTAGGGGACGCTGTTAGCATCAGCTAGCATACATTTAGCTTAAGTTAAACCAAGAAGTTATGGAATAAGAATAAGCTAAATAGGAACTTCAGAAGACATCGAATCCGAACGACCTGTTTTCATTTTCAAGGCAGAACTTTTTAGGTAGAAATCAACGAGGAACTACTTTTCCCGGCGGAGGAACACCACTTGACTTCCCTTCAGCACCACGTCATCCGAAGAGACTATTAGCAGCAGGGTTAGCTGGTTTCTGATTGGTTGAGAAATCCTACAACGAGTGAATGAGCTCATGTTTCTGTTCAGGGTTAGGGGGACCTGAGGTCAGAGGTCATATCACTGTTTCACTGCAGAGAAAGAGGACAGCTCACTCTCTCATTGTGTACAGTAGACTATAGTCCATTATAATATATACTATAGAGTTTACATGTGATATTCAGTCAGCATAAACAGCTACGTTCTCTTTACCTGTGAGACCAAAACTGAGCAACTAAAAACATGTTTGAGGTGTAAAGTTTTCACTGGTTTTTATTGGTGTGGCTACGTTAGCAGCTAAAGACATCAGGAAGCTTCAAGGGAAATATGTAAACATTTTCCTTAAAGCGTAAAGTCTGAATTTTTGTAACTTTAACTTAAACTGACGATCTCGTCTACTTCTCTACGTGTGATTTGTCGGATCTTTCAGGGTTAACAAACACATCATTGAGCAAAAAAGGCTAAACATGGCTGAACCTTTGCGATGTCAGAGGATGGTTTAATTTGAATGTCATTTTACCTCACAATTGTCCATATGAAGTATATATATATATATATATATATGATTGTCACAGTAATAACTTAAGTCAGAGAAGATATAGAAACGTTAAACCGCCTGTGACCCAACGACTGTCGGCCGCTTGCTCTAGGTTACGAAAGTAACTTGGGTTCTAAGAGCCAACCATCTGGGGTCAGGATGCGGTCAGGGTCAGGCTCCGACTGCCAGGTTGTGAACTGTAATTAGGTACTAACCAACAAACAAAAGCTGAGTTTTAGGTGTTAATAACTTTTGTTGTACATAACTAAAATGTTAAAAAGCTTAACATACGTAGAATCGATGAGGGATCAGAAAGGATTCTGAATCGTCTTGATGCGAACAGCTACGCTTGCAATGGACGAGAATAAATTGATAGTATGATGAAGTTACTGTCGACATAATGAATTAACTCATACAAGTTAATTCAGAGTTAGGTTACTCTTTAAAAATAAAAGTTAAACAGCTGACGTGCGGCTGATTACAAAGGCTGAATATCACACAAAGCCTTAATAGACTACAGTCTACCAAAATATTACTGTATACATTTTATTGTCTACTATACTTTATATATTACACTATAGCTACATTATTCGACCATAATATATATTATACAGGCTATAACGTCTACTGTACTGTGCTGTACATAGACTACACTTTCTCTACCTCTGTGCTCTGCCGTGGGCAGGCAAGACTTCTTCACATAAAAGGGCACCGTGAACTTGTACAACTTTGGATTCATGATTGTGGTTTAGCTTGAATTCAGGTATTTCAGCTGGGAATAAAAAGCTAAATAAACGCAGTAGATTTGTTGTTGTGGAAACAGGCACTGGAACGTTGATTGTGTGGATTCAAGAGGAGAGACGGTAACTTTTCAGGCAGGTTATTTAGTTTGAATTCATTATGTGAACCTAAGAAAGGAGGGAGTTGTAGCAAATTACAGTTTATGATGATAAGCTCGTTATTAACTAGACTTTTGAGTTTTAAAAAAGAGTGAAGAAATACACCTTCCAGTAACTTCGGAGATGTTATTTAGGTGCTGTACCTTGTTTATTGTGCAGGTGTAATGAAATAGAAATGGGACATTGTGGGTTTAGCAGCAGTCTCTAACACCACGCTGTGAAAATACAAGTGAAAAGTCCCGCATTCAAAACCTTCCTGAAGTAAAAGTATGTAAGTATTATCAGCAAAAAAGGTAGTAAAGTACGAAAAGTATTCACTGCAATAAAATGGAGGTACGTGGTTTTCAGTAAACACGAAAAATGTAATCTGAAAAGTAACTCAATGGTAAATGGTACCTCAAGTGTGTACCTGAGTCCAGTACTTGAGTAAATGTACTTCGTTACATTCCACTACTGCTAGGTAACAAGATTCAACATGTAAATGTGACAGCTCGGTCGTTGGAAGGTGCATTTCTTCCACTTTTGATAAAGCTAGGCTAGCAGTTTCCCCCTGCATCCAGTCTTTGTGCTAAGCTAGACTAAAAGGACCGATAGATACGAGTCTTCTCATTGGTCTGGATGTTTCTGACTGTTTCTTTAACAGTTCTGTCCACTCATTTTGTGCGGCCGGACCAGATTTCGCTGGATGTCATTTACTTGCATAATGTGGTGAAACGTTAGCTTGACAGAGTTTTAAGTATAAAGTGCGTCAGCTAGCAAGGCAGGCAGGCTAGCAATAGCATTCCAGGAACTGTGAATCGTACAGCTGGCGTACAATGCTTGTTTCGTAGGGCTGGGCCATACGGCGAGACGTATTTTTGATGATTTCTTTTGTTGTTTTTTAAACATTTGAAGCTTCTATTAAACTATTAGGGTTTCACACCCTCATAGAAAAGAGAGACAAAATAGATTTTTGTAATTGTGGTTATATAAATGTAATTGTGGTGGCGTTAGATTGCTGCAAACAGTTGATTGACAGTGAAAATGTTTTTTAAAAGCTAAACGCCAACAAATATGGATTAAAAGCAGAAATCTTCGTTGGATAGAAACATGTTGTGTATTCTCTCACTTTTTGACTTCATAACTGTCTGGAGTTATTGGAAATGTTTGGATCCCACAACTCTGAAACAATCCTACGCAGCCTACTTCTACAATATAATAATAATAATATCAGTGTAGGCTGATCTGAAACTTGTGATGCAGGTCTTTTCATAACTCCTGCTGCACATGAAGCCCTGCAGAATATAACGGGTCGATTGGCCCAGCCCTACGTTATTGTCATTAACTTCTATAATTGTTCTTTGACTCGCAGAAAAGCAGCATTTCTTCTTCTGATACTTGTAGTATTTCACTGTGCAGTCATATAAATGTGACTTACTATCAAATGTAACGTTTCGTGAAGCTTTGTAAGCCGGAATGAAAACGTCCTGCATTGTTCTTCATAGAAGTAAATGGGAAACATATTTAGGTGGGACAGCATTTTAACTCACATTTCTTTGATTTCTCGTGAACGTATGATGCACCGTAATCAAGTATCTTTTAAGGCCTGTTTTTAAACTCTGGGAAACTCTACATGTGTTCTGGAGGAAACTCCACGTATGGCAGGGAAGAAGTCCCCAATATGGCAGGGAGGAAACTCCATATATGGCCTGTTCCTGGCAAAGTCACCATTACTGCGGGATGGTTATGGCAGGTACAGCCACGCTTTAGATTAGTTATGAACAATAGAGTTCAGAGGGAGTTCAGCTGAGAGTTATATGTGTTAGTGTGAGGAGGGAATAGGAGGGGAAGGTATTTTCTGTACAGATGGCTTTAAACAGATAGCACCATGTACAGTAAGCCCTCGATAAGCAGGTTAGAAACCAGTAGGAGCTCTGCTGCAGCTCTCCCTGAAACACAGCACATCAGCACAAAGTCACTCATTGACAAGTCATCATGAATATTCAAAACACGTCACCGGAATGACCTCGAAATTCAACTCATTGTCAAATCATAAGGAACTCAAAATCATTTTCCAAACGATTATAAACTCTGTAAGTCATCACCACCACATTATTATTACTTGTTATTCATGAATTCTAAATGATCGGCGTTAAGATTATGAACTCAAAATGAAACACGAATTCTTCATGAGTGATATTTGGAAGAAAAAATAAAATAAGTCACAAGAAAAGACGGAGAAATATCCTCAGCTAATCTCCCCTGATGTTGTTAAGGTGGAGGCTTCCAGTCGCTCGCTCATCGTCCAGCTGAACTCGTCTGGGGAAGCAGAATGGCACGAGGGAAATAACCCGTCTCATTATATTTATCAGTTTGTCAAATCAGCTCTTTGATCAATGACCCTTCACCTGTTCATGGCTCTGTGTCTCCGCTGTGACTAGCTTAGTAAGCTAACGTAATGCGGTGGATGTTATCAACTAGCTTTAACCAAAACTCTGGTATTTTCTGGTGATCCAGATCGGAATACAAAGAAAATAAACTTGATTTAGCGGCTGCGTTACAGAACTGCGTTACAGAATAAAAAAGCAAAACTATTTTGCTAGCTAGCACAGAACGTTAGCAACGGCAGGTAAAGTTTCAATTGATGTGAATGGACACGAATAAGATTAGTGTGAAACGCACTGAAAACATTACAGTTAGTTGATTAGTCAGAAAAAAAATATGTTTGGCAACCACTTTAATAACTGATTGATTGTTGTCTTTTTTCGGCAAAAATGGCAAAAAAAAGAAATTTGCTTTCATGATAGTGAAATGAATATCTTTGGGTTTTGGACTGTTGATTGGGGTTTCTAAAGTTTCAAAAGTGAAACCGCTCCAAACATTTCTGTTTTCTTGTACATCAAAATGTACAAGAATGATGTTTGGACATACTCAGACCTTATCGCCTTATATTTGGGGTCGTACAGAATGGTATCATTCCTCTGGTTGGTTTTGGATCAAAAAACATACTAATGAAAATGCAATGGAGAGTGGCGTAAGAACATTGTTCTCCGGCCTGAATTGTCGCACTATTAACTTAAATATTTCCGTCAATACCAGAATCTAATTCCTGTGTTGTGGAGGTCGATGCATTTGGTGGTAAAGTTCAATGTACTTGAACTTTGGCCTCAAAGCCTTATGTAATATAAGCAGAGTTCATGCTGTTACGGCTCCTGCAGCTGATCTTTCCATTGGAAACGACAGCCATGTTCTGTGCACTGTTTGACTTTGCACTTTTGGCAAGAAAGCTCTGCCAAAAAACTCACAGGATAACTCACTGGGGACCTGTTTACCTTAAAATAGAGACATTTCGTTGGGGCTTTACAGCATAAACACGAGGCACTAGGCAGTTAACAGCGGTCAAACTAAATGTTGGAGATCTAAAATGACACCAAAGCGTTTTACTGGACACAGACATTGGTGCTACCAGTCCCTTTGGGTCGATCAAAGAGCTGATAAGCCAAAATGTCAGCAAGATAACTCAGAAGGCTGAGCTCCACGTTGGTAAAAAGGTCTAAAGATTCAGTCACTGCGAAGATATTCTAGTCTAGAGATGGCCTAGTGTCTGACCAGAGGTCAGGGGTTATGAGGTCACAGTTCAGGATGTCTAGAGGTTAGTGGTCAGAGGTGAGGGGTCAAGTGGGACCATCCAGCAGCTGTCTGAGCGCCCTCTCGATGTTGATTCGGTGTCCCAGTCTGGTGACGCCGAGCTCCACGTAGTCCTCCTTGGTGAGAGCGGGGAGGTGGGAGCCCTCGATCTCGTGCTCCTGGAAGCGCTGGCGGTGTTCGGCCAGGCCCACGCTCTCCAGCCAGTCGCCCACGTCGTATTTATTCCACAAGTTGAGGGGCCGCTGCCTCCACGGCCGAAGGGCCAATAGGGGCCCGCTGAGGACGGGGGAGGGGCATGGAGAGGCGTGGGGCGAGGGCGAGGGCGAACGGGACCTGGTCCGCGCGCTGGCGCTTCGCATCACGAACCGAACCTCCTTGGGTTCTGAGGGGAGGCTGAGACTGGACGACTTCAGGATGGTCAGACCGCGACCCGAGCTCAGATCTGGCCTTTCAGTGCAAGGGGCGGTGGAGGAGGCGTGCCCTATTGACCTATCAGATGGGGAGGGGGAGGGGCTCCGACGGGTTACAGGGTAGCGGCTCCCCGGTCGGACTGTATAGCTGGCGCCGTATCCTCGCTGGGAGATCGTGTGGAGTTCACCAAGACTGGAGAACAACCTGCAACACAGTGAACAGGATATGAATGACATTGATATCACTTAGCACAGTCATCGGTTCATTAGTCTAAAGCTAACGTGTCCCTAACGCATGTAGAGGACATGGAAACAAAAGGCCAGCATTGTTTTTGTGTCCTAGCAAAGCTAACGTAACACAGTTTGGATGCTTTGCTCGCTGTAGAACAAACCCGGAGAGGCAACAGTGAAACCAATGACATGCTAACTCTTGGCCTGAGCAGTAACGCTGAGGTGCTGCTGGAGATGGTGTGCCTGTTAGTCGGCTATGTTAACATTACAGCAGTTAAACAGGTGAAACATACATCTTGCGTTAACGCTCTTACGATGGTCGTTTGCATCCCACATGTTGAGAAACTCAAAGCTGGACAGGCCGTGCTACGGTTGCTAAGCTGTAATCGGACAAACGTTTTTTGGCGGAGAGGCAAATGACCAATTCCAAGGTTGTATTTGAAAGACAGTTGGGACAGTCATTTCAGACATTTAGTCGTTAGTCTTCTGCGAAGGTGCTTCTTAGTTGTTAGTTAGCTGTTAGCAAATGGAAATCCTCCCGTAGCGATAACGAGAAATGTTTACCGGAGATAAAAACCTACGATTTCCTGTCTTCATTGCCCACATATCTGGAACAACACAAAACAACAGATGCTGTTACAACATGCGCACACATAGACAGTAGTACTCAGATCAGTAGTACTGCAGTATTTAAGGCTGTTCGTAGTACCTGGCACCTCCTACTGGGGACCTCCGGCCCGGATCGAGGGGGCTCGGCTCCTCCCCAAGAGAGTGACTGTCTTTGTTTAGCAGCTGAAGCCGATTAGCCAGATCTAGACCGGACCCCGCCCTGCCGCTCAGCTCCAGTGCTGATGCCGACCGGCCGCTGAGATCCACGGCTGACCCCGACCCCTGACCTCCCAGTGCCACTGGACGTCCCCCTTCGTCCGGGCCGAAGCCCCGCCGCTCGTCGCGGTCGTCCCCGCCCCCCCACAGCTTCGACCTCCTCTGGAACAGATAGCGTGGCTGCCGTCCGCCGCCACTGGTGGGGGAGGAACAGAGTGGGGAGGAAGGGGAGGAGCCGGACGCGGCAGACGGGAGGAGCTCACTGTCCGATGACTGCTTCAGTAGCGGGTCACGGAGTGCTGAGCGGCCCCGACCTATAGGTGAACGAAGGCGAGGCTTAAAACCAGATGGGGAGGTGACGGGTGAGGAGGGGGAAGGGTGAGTAGCCGGAGGGGAGAGGGGGGAAGAAGGATCAGAAGGGGATGCCAAGGTAATGGAGGGAGGGAGTGAGCTGGGGGAGGAGCTGTCGTGGAGTCGTTCGTCACTTCCTTCCTCCTCCTCGCCTTGTCTACTCAGGGATTCAGTACCACTCTCACCTCCCCCTCCCTCCCCACCTCGCCGTGGCAACAGGGTGAGGGAGGATGGGGGAGGAAGAGCAGGAGGACTGGCGAAGGCAGCGGGTGGAGTTACCAGGCCAATTCTGCGAAGCTCCTCCCTAGTTTCCTCATCACTGGACGACAATAATGCTGGTGGGAGTGTAACTGTGTAAGCCCCGCCCTCCTCCTCTGAGCTGCCCACTGTGAGACTTCTCCGCCTGTCAATCAGAGCGGGGTGACTCTCATTGGCCAGCGACGGCAAGGGGGTGGGTCTCCAGCGCTCAGGGGAGGGGCCGGCGGGTGATGTCACTCCTCCCTCGGTTTCTGGACGCTCCACCTGTCCGTCAGGGAACAAGGGCGGGGTTATGCGTTTATGCCTCAGCTCAGGGCTGGTCTGGGGAGTGGTGCGCTTGGTTCGCTGCTCGGGGCTGGTCTGAGGGGTGGTGCGTTTGGACCGCGGCTCGGGACTACTCTGCGGGGTGGTGATAGGGGTTCGCTTGTGTCTGCCCTCAGGGCTGGCAGCCGGGGTCAGTATGGGTGTAGTGGAGGCAGATATGTGTTTTAGTCTCGGCTCTGGGCTCGGCGTGCGGGCTGTGAGCGCTCGTTCGCGTGCAGCAAGCGCCAGGGCGAGTGGAGATGAGGGGTCTGAGGAAAGAAGAGAAAATGAAAGGTGGGAAGTTTGAAGACAGATGAATTTTCATGCTTCATTATGTTGTTGGAGTCGCAGATTCCCTTCTGTTTTACGGAGTACCTCAAGGCTCTGTTCTTGGTTCCCTACTGTTTTACGGAGTACCTCAAGGCTCTGTCCTTGGTTCCCTTCTGTTTTACGTAGTACCTCAAGGCTCTGTCCTTGGTTCCCTTCTGTTTTACGTAGTGCCTCAAGGCTCTGTCCTTGGTTGCCTTCTGTTTTACGTAGTACCTCAAGGCTCTGTCCTTGGTTCCCTTCTGTTTTACGTAGTACCTCAAGGCTCTGTCCTTGGTTCCCTTCTGTTTTACGTAGTGCCTCAAGGCTCTGTCTTAGGTCGTCCTTTATTTTAAGTTCAGTCATTTCATATCTCGATAACAATATATATATATCATGATATCGATAAATAGTCTATAACCACATGGTTTTGTATCCTCTCGAATCAATCTTCTAATCTTGTACAATATGATTAAATTGAAAGACGATAAATTATCAAATGTAATTCTTGCCCAGCCCACTTCTTATGTGTATCTACAAGCTTGATTATTGTCACTTGACAGAATGAATCCAGACTCCACAGCTAGAGACTGACCCAGAGGTTTCCCTGTCAGCGGGTGGAGGAAGGTGTGAGGCGTCGGAGAGGGCGACAGCACCGGAGCTGGCGGTGGAAGCTCGCCGAGGTCGTCCATCGAATGGCTCAGAGTCAGGAGGGGCGGCACCTGGTTCTCTGAGCCGGCTCCCTCCACAGACAGGAAGAGAGACGACCTGCGACCCTGAACGCGAGAGCGCTCCGAAAGAACCTGCTGCTGGTAAAGCTCCGCCCGACTCGGGCTGCAGTGTCCTCCGTCTACTCTCAACAGATCGAGATCTTTGAGTCCTGGAAGAAGAAGAAGAAACAGGAAGTTAGACTGGTTGGAGTGACATCAGGAGTCTACGGAATTATAAATGTGTCTCAGTCCTGTGCAGGTAACGGGACAGTTTTGTAAATGAATAATTATTAAAGAAATAATTTAATTTGAGTCGACAAGAATCAAGTGTTTAATAAATGCTACTTATTTGAATTTGTATTGGGAGGTAATTTGCTGACTTGATAATTGCAAAGAGTTTATTTGGGTCACTGGTTTACTCACTAGCATTCACCACTCTAGCATCCTGGCTATTGCTAGTAGCTGAGACAACGAATACTTTGCTTGCAGATTTCAAGTAAGCTCAAACTAACTAACTTGAGTAATATGAGAAACACCAGGATCACAATGACTGGACTTTAGCCGTTGAATGTCCACGGTATGAATGAAGCTTCGAAGTATTTGGAAAAGCTCGAAATGTTTTTGCACAAAACTGCTCAACGTGCATCAAGAAGTAGACACAAATATAACTTATATAAAAATCAGACAGACAACAGTGAGACGGATCCTGACCCTGCTCCTCCACAGGAAGTTGTTTTAACAAAGGCGACTTCCTCCTCTGGGGCTTGGAGGGCGGAGCCTGCTGTCCCACATTAGCGTACGGGTTTTCAATTGGTCGTCCCCGGCGGCGCGACAGTGGCGAGTGACCGAGGGCGGGGCTTGTGCTGTGGAAAGACAGCGTGGAGGTGTGCGTGGCGGTGTGCGTGGCGGTGTGCGTGGAGGCGTGCGTGGCGGTGTGCAGCGTGAGCGCGGGTGCGGTGGCGTGGGCGTCGGCTTGCAGCTGCGGCGGCGTGTCCTGCAGGATGATCATCGACCTCGCCTTCCTCTGCCGCTCGGCGTGGGCCTGGCTCCTCGTCGGCGAATCGCAGAGCTCCTGGAGCCTCGGCTCCGCCCCCGGCTTGAAGCTGGAGCGGGTGAGCCCCTCCCCTCTGGCCGGGGGAGGAGGCGGGAGGAAGGAGGGAGGAGGGCCGGAGTCGAGGAGGAAGAGCGAGGAGGTGGAGGAGGAGGCGGAGGGAGGAGGAGGCGGAGCCATCTGAGGAGGAGGAGGGATGAAGCTGTCCGTCAGCGAGGAGCTCCGTGGAAACCGACTTTCATTGATCAGAGACGAGATCCTGTCGTCCTCAGGTGTGCCTGTGAGCATGGAGACGTTCGAAAACACCACAAAATTCAAAAGAATTGACTTAAAATAAATTACAAAATGAACAAATCTCTTTACAAATCAATAAAGAATTATTATTCTACTGTATATGTGTTATTTTTGTATGAATAATATATAAATATTTAATTATATCATATATCTTCTCAAGTATTTGATAAGTACATTTTTGAATGCAGGACTTTAACTTGTAACAGTGTTTTTACACTGTGGTATCACTACTTTGACTACTTCCTGCACTGTGTATAATGGTATTTATCTATATGAAATACTGTGTGTGTGTGTGTGTGTGTGTGTGTGTGTGTGTGTCTGTGTGTGTGTCTCACCAAAGCTCTTGGTTCTGGACATCCCTCGAGGTAAAGCCATGGTGCTTTTCTGTGGAGCTGAAGGAGGCACGAGACCCTGGCGCTCAAACAGCGACTGCAGACAAACATTTAGTCCAAAACACTGAAACACTGAATCCCTTCATTCATCTGTGAACGTTTGTGCTCAAACAAAGCTGTGAGTGTTTCAACCAAAGAATTATCATGTTCTTTATCTTAATATTTAGAAGCATAAATAGAGAAATAATTGAGATTAATTGGATAAAAGCCGGAAAAAATAACAAAAATGTTGCATTTGCTGAATGTTTCTGGAACCCTCTGGTTTATCCTGTGTCCCGACCCCTATGGAGGGAAACACTGAGGGCCGTGACTATACGCCGGACTAAACTACGTTTTCACCCCTTTAATGCAGAAATAAAGTCTCAGAGTCAGTTTAATCGTAAACTTCATCTTATTACACAATGTGTAGATATCTATGTTTGAATGTTACTATTTTTGCCGAATTTAGATGTTTTTTGAGTGTTGATGGAGCTGCTGCGGTGTTAGCATAGCACAAAACTTGACTTCAGACTTTTTACATTTCGGCATCGTGATGAAGCTTTTTTCAGCATCATTTTGATCAGCAAAGTCAGTTTATTTGGGGTTCGTTCAGCATTCGGACGATGTTTAGGACCGTTTATGACATCGCCAGTCATCTTACGTTAATCTCAGCCTGTGTGATCCGGCGGCTCGTCGGCCTTTGTTTCACCGTCGCCGCTCTGAAGTCGTCCGACGGTCGAGCCCTTAGAACTACTTCCTGTTGACCTCCGGCCAACATCTCATCCAGTTTGTCTGGAGCGAAGAGACGAGAGGAAACACACAAAAACAAGATAAACAAAAATAAAGAAACACAGACTCATGATATCACGACCACGACAACATGACATCACTACATGACATCATAACATGAGTCACCAGGGCCGTAGACAGGATTTCAGAAATATTGAGTTATTTTTTAAAAAGCAGATGGGAAGTAAAAGTGTTGTATTAGTACTATTACTGTAACAGAATATTTATACAGTGTGGTAATAGTACTTTGACTTGTAACAGAATATTTGTAGTACTTTTACTTAACTTTAGGATCTAAATACTTCCTCCACCACTGGTGAGGACATGTGTCTGCTACGGCCCTGACTGTGACATCACTGACACATGACATCACTGACACATGATGCCATCAGACCAACGTTATCGTCACGGCAGCTTTACGTCACAACAACAAATAAAAGCCACAAAAACAAACCACTACGACGTCATCAGACTCAGTGACTCACCGAAGCGCCTCCTCCTGGCTGCAGACAGAACAAAGGTCAACGACACAGACTCCTACAGTTTGACTTAACTGTGTGTGTGTGTGTGTGTGTGTGTTTGTCTTACCTATGTCCTCCAGGTCAGCGGTCATTGACTTGGATCGGAGTGTCAACGAAGTGCTGGGGGCTCGTTTCGGAGGGGGCGGAGCTACAAGACAAGAACCAACCACCAGATCAAGTTAGTGAGAACAAACAGAGTTCAGCTGGCGTCACCAAGCGGTGAAGGAGACACACGCCAGTTTAGTAAGTTGTTTCAAAGAACGGGTCAATTTCAGTAACTTAAGACATTCATCCAGGAAACCGCTGTTCATGTCCCGCATGAAACCAAAAGAGTTATTTACGTTTTATATATTGAGAAAACCGACTAAATTCGGTCTTTTTAAAACTTGACATACAAGAGATTTAAATTAAACTAACCTGTGATGCACATCTCTAAACGTAAAACTAGAAACACAATCATAAGGTTTGATTTCACATCAATGTAGCCACATAAAGAAAGAGCCGAATGATTAGATCTAAATGAATAGAAGACCTTTCTTCCGGATCAGGTTGGTCTCAGATTTCCTGGAAACAGATACGACCTTCATGAGCAGGCGACTTCCTCCCTGTCGGATCAGAGAGACGACCTGCCGGTGACCCACCTTCACCACGTCAGCGCCGTTCACCTGGACGACACACACACAGGTGAGTCACAGAGCCTTCGACGTTCGATGCCACACGTGAGAGGACGGGCGATGTACCTCTATGAGGAAGTCTCCGGTCCGTAGCCCCGCCCTCCAGGCCACGCCCCCCTGGTCCACGGACTCCAGGTACTGCAAGGCGGGGAACGCCGGGGTGGGGGCGAACTCCTCGATGGGGGTCTCGGCTGGAAGAAAGAGGCAGAAAAAAAAAGACGATATGTTTTAATACAACAACTGACCAAGAGGTTTCTTTAAAGGTTCCACGTTGTCGTCTTTTTTATAATAAACCAGGTCTCAGTGCAACATAAATACTGGAAAAGTATCAAAACCAGGCGGCAACCTCCGCACAATGTGAATCCAATGCTTCACGTGTTAAAGCTGCATTCTCTCTAGTGTCCACCAGGGGGCGACTCCTCTGGTTGTATAGAAGTCTATGAGAAAATGACTCTACTTCTCTCTTGATTTATTACCTCAGTAAACATTGTAAACATGAGTTTATGTCTCAATCTCTAGTTTCAAGTCTTCTTCAATACAGCATGATGTTCATTTAGTACATTATGGTCCATTTACAGTCACACAGACCATAAAGCAGGGGATGCTTTAGGGCGGGGCTACACGGTGATTGACAGGTCTCTACCAGAGACGTATACGGCATCTCTACGTCGCTCCTCCTCAGTCCAGATGTGGTCACTTCCTGTTCACTGGTTGCAAACAAAACAAGATGGCGACAGGGTTCCATAATCCAAGATGGCGGAAATCCATGGAGGAAATAAACCCGTATTCAGAAACTGTGCCTGGAGCCAGTGTTTGGTTTGTCCCTTCTGGGCTACTGTGGAAACATGGCTCTCCGTATCGACTCGTTTGAAGGTAACAAAAACACAACGATTTGTATTTTCAGGCGATTTTTGCACGAATGAAAACATATTTATTATATTATATTTAATTTCTGCCAATAGATCCTTAAAATGTTACTCACTGTTTATTGAAGTAAGATTTCCAATGCAGGACTTTAACCTGTAACAGAATATCTTTGACATTGTTTTGCTGCTTGTACTTCAGTCGTTAAAGTTGATCTGAGTACTTCTTCCACTGCTGCGTGAGAGGATGGGGGTTGTAGTCTTTCAAGGATAAGACTCAGTGGACTCTGTCGTTATTATGAAACGACACAGCGAGGAGTTTCTAAAGCTCGCCGGTCTTCCTCTGAAGACTTCGCTCTGTTTTAAATCTCTTTCTTTTTTCTCTCCTCAACACCTCCGAACACCCACCGCTCCTCCATCATCCTCCTGTTTCTACCTTTAGCTCCTCGGAGGACGAAGCCGAATCCCTCGCTCTCCCTCTTCTGCAGCACGGCCGTCTTCTCCTCGATCACATAATCACTAACCGACAAATAAATACGTCAAATCTCAGGTTTATTGGTAGTTTAGATTCAAAAGTAAATTCAAGACTTCAAAATAAAGTGCAGAGAGTTAGAAAGCTTAAGACAGTTCCAGGGTTTACATTGGGTTACCTTACAGTTCCATTCTAGAATAGAAATATATACAAACATGGAGTATGGAAACAATATGTGCATTATACTACTTCACTTGTTGACATTTTTGCATCATATTCTGTGTAAAATCTTTACATACTTGACCGATAGAGCTGATTCAGATTACACATTATATTTGTAGTGGGTACCATGTATTCTGTGAAGTATAAACAGAAGTTTTACTAACATCATGTAGCTCATGAATATCATTGATATCTGTAAAAAAACTGTTATTTAACTATTCTTTTTAGTTACTAATTATGATATTTAAAGCAGCGTTCTCAACTGATAGTTCGTCTGTATTTTATTTTATTACATATGTGTGTGTGTTGTCAGTTTAAGCCAATAAATGAACCACCGAACGAACCAGGAGAGTAATGACGGTGTATCACCTGTAGGAGGTGTAGTTGTCATAGGATCCCACAGTGTAATGTCTGAACAGTCTCTTAGTGCGGTCCTCCCTCGTCTCTGAAACATATAAATCATAAAGTACAGTATATATAGATATAGAATAGGATTCACCACCATATCCTCTGTTTCATACAGTGAATGTTACACCCAGTCATAAACATCATCATTATTGTTGTTATTACCCGTTCGTGAGTCGTATTGTCTCATCTGGACTTCCTCAACACAGTCGGCAGGAAACCAACCGGTTCTTCCTTTCACACTTCCTTCCCAGAATCCTCCTTCACCGATAGACAGAACTGTAGATCCACAACACACAGTATTACAGTATTACTGCAGGTATACACCACAGTACTACCGTCTTCACATACACACAGAGCTACAGTCTGACCTTTGACCCTCTCTCCTCGGTGCAGCTGGATCTCTCCGGGCCCCTGGGGGACGTGGGACCGGGTGGCGATGAAGGTGCGTCCCGGTACGGCGCTGTACAGCCTCCTCTTCCTCATCTGGGGGGTCGGTGGAGGGGAGGAGGGGGGGCTGGCCTCCACATGGCCTCCACCGCTCGGGCTGCAGACAGACAGGTCAGAGGGAAACCAGTTTGAACCAGTTTTACTCCACGTTTTATGCAGTAGAGTTACTACTACGCCAACACTGATGACTTGTCTGTATAAGTGTCGACATGT
>JAFEUB010001602.1:0-15000 GCA_024529925.1 Ophthalmolycus amberensis | reverse complement strand
AGTGATTGACAGGTCTCTGCCAGAGACGTATACGACGTCTCTACGTCACTCCTCCTCAGTCCAGATATGGTCACTTCCTGTTCACTGGTTGAGAAAACAATATGGCGACGGCCGTAATCCAAGATGGCGATCGCGAAATCGCAGAACTCGAGGCTTTAAAACATCAGACGACAAACCAACGAGTGACGTCACCAAGACTACGTCCACTTCTTTCATACAGTCTGTGATTGTGACCTGTGTAGTAAGCAAAGTGATCACTGATATGAATTTGAACAAATCCGTGACCAAAGTCTGAGAGGAACAAGTCTTTTGTGTGCAGTGAACAAGTCTTAGAATGTTCAGTTCAACTCGTGAAACATCGTTAAAAGCGCTGCGTTGATATCTTTGTTCGTATCTACCAACAAGTATTGTGTGAGTATCAAAGTCTGAGACATCTTCTTCCTCCGTGCCACAGAGCTCCATTGTTGCACAAAGACTATTAAAAACAGCATGATTGTCTCACCGCCCGTCGAGACTGCAAAGTGTGTCAGACGTGTTTTTCATTTGCACGTCTCAGATCCTCTCATTGTGATCTACGGAGACGCCTCAGCTCCGTCAGGCGTAACACGCAGTCTGTATATAAGACGTGGACGTAGTCATGATGACGTCACTCGTTTGTGGACTGATGATGTGAAGCCTTGAGTTCGGTTATTTGGCCGTCGCCATCTTGTTATTTTGCAACCAGTGAACAGGAAGTGACCATATATGGACTGAGGAGGAGTGACGTAGAGACGCCATATACGTCTCTGGCAGAGACCTGTCAATCAGCGTGTAGCCCCGCCCTAAAGCATCCCCTGCTTTATGGTCTGTGTGACTCCAAATGGACCATAATGTACTAAATGAACATCATGCTGTATTGAAGAAGACTTGAAACTAGAGATTGAGACCATAAACTCATGTTTACAATGTTTACTGAGGTAATAAATCAAGAGAGAAGTAGAGTCATTTTCTCATAGACTTCTATACAACCAGAGGAGTCGCCCCCTGGTGGACACTAGAGAGAATGCAGCTTTAACACATGAAGCTTTGACTTCACTTTACTGAACCGGAGGTTAGCCGTTAGCTGTTAGCGGACCACAACATCCAAAACTGAAGAAAAAATGCAACAAAACTGACTTTAGAAAAAGGACAGTTTGAAATAAAAACTACTGCAATTAATGAAGTTAATGATTGTGAAAAAGAAGCAGAATTAAATATCATTAGAGTTTTATGGTTATATCACATATCTTGTCTGTATTTCCTCATGAGATCATCTAATTCAGAATGTCGTTAATGTATTATATATATTATAATATATTATATATAACACAAAAAAAGCTGTTATTGCTGAGAGTAAAAATAACTAAATATTTGTGTTTTTAAAGGTTTAAGTCTTCAGTAGGAACCAATGGGCCGGAGGTTTTGAGAGAAGAGAGATTTATTGGTGAAATATTGCTTTAAATGATATAAATATATATATAAATATTCTGTACCTCCAGGTATGGGATGGGGGTGATGGGAGGAAGAGGATACTCCTTCAGCAGCCGCTCCTCGTCCAGAAACTTTCCGGCTCGGCCGTTGAACGCCGGCTGGAAGAGACCATAGTTCAAAACATCCGACAGAGACTGAGTCAACGTCACCAGAACCCTCTGCTTACTGGTCCACACTGGTAACTCTGGGTCCAACCGCAAACACTTCTGAGAGAGCCGGAGACAGAGAGACAGACGGACAGAGAAAGAGACAGACAGACAGACAGACTCACAGGTTTGTCGTGCTGATTCATTCATTTAGTATATACTTCACATGTATCATGTATATATATATACTAGGGGGGGAAATCGATACAGCATAGTATCGCGATATTTTGCGTGGTGATATTGTATCGATACACGGACGCCAAGTATCGATATTTTATTATATAAACTATAAAAAAATAAAAAATAAATAAATAAATAAATTTACGAGAAAAATCAAATCAATTGCTTCTTCAGTCCACTAGATGGTGCTGAGTTGTTTTCTGGTGAGGTCAGCAAAGGTCCCGGGTCAGCGTGATTGGTAGGAAGTTGGTCAAAACAAACATCTGACCTCACAACGGGGTTAAACCTGCCAACAGCAGCCGGCTCATGAGGAGAGTGCAGCGCAGAACTGTCTCTCTGCCTCCACGTCCACGCATCACAAGTTATACTGAGTTATATAACTCTGATATCATACTTATACAAGTTATAGTTCATATGCTGAGTTATATAACTCTGATATCATACTTATACAAGTTATAGTTCATATGCTGAGTTATATAACTCTGATATCATACTTATACAAGTTATAGTTCATATGCTGAGTTATATAACTCTGATATCATACTTATACAAGTTATAGTTCATATGCTGAGTTATATAACTCTAATATCATACTTATACAAGTTATAGTTCATATGCTGAGTTATATAACCCTGATATCATACTTATACAAGTTATAGTTCATATGCTGAGTTATATAACTCTAATATCCTACTTATACAAGTTATAGTTCATATACTGAGTTATATAACTCTAATGTCATACTTATACAAGTTATAGTTCATATGCTGAGTTATATAACTCTAATATCATACTTATATCAGTTATAGTTCATATACTGAGTTATATAACTCTAATATCCTACTTATATAAGTTATAGTTCATATGCTGAGTTATATAACTCTAATATCATACTTATACAAGTTATAGTTCATATGCTGAGTTATATAACTCTAATGTCATACTTATACAAGTTATAGTTCATATACTGAGTTATATAACTAATGTCATACTTATACAAGTTATAGTTCATATGCTGAGTTATATAACTCTAATATCATACTTATACAAGTTATAGTTCATATGCTGAGTTATATAACTCTAATGTCATACTTATACAAGTTATAGTTCATATACTGAGTTATATAACTCTAATATCATACTTATACAAGTTATAGTTCATATGCTGAGTTATATAACTCTAATATCATACTTATACAAGTTATAGTTCATATACTGAGTTATATAACTCTAATATCCTACTTATACAAGTTATAGTTCATATGCTGAGTTATATAACTCTAATATCATACTTATACAAGTTATAGTTCATATACTGAGTTATATAACTAATATCATACTTATACAAGTTATAGTTCATATGCTGAGTTATATAACTCTAATATCATACTTATACAAGTTATAGTTCATATACTGAGTTATATAACTCTAATATCATACTTATACAAGTTATAGTTCATATGCTGAGTTATATAACTCTAATATCATACTTATACAAGTTATAGTTCATATGCTGAGTTATATAACTCTAATATCATACTTATACAAGTTATAGTTCATATGCTGAGTTATATAACTCTAATATCATACTTATACAAGTTATAGTTCATATACTGAGTAATATAACTCTAATATCATACTTATACAAGTTATAGTTCATATGCTGAGTTATATAACTCTAATATCATACTTATACAAGTTATAGTTCATATGCTGAGTTATATAACTCTAATATCATACTTATACAAGTTATAGTTCATATGCTGAGTTATATAACTCTAATATCCTACTTATATAAGTTATAGTTCATATACTGAGTTATATAACTCTAATATCATACTTATACAAGTTATAGTTCATATACTGAGTTATATAACTCTAATGTCATACTTATACAAGTTATAGTTCATATACTGAGTTATATAACTCTAATATCATACTTATACAAGTTATAGTTCATATACTGAGTTATATAACTCTAATATCCTACTTATACAAGTTATAGTTCATATGCTGAGTTATATAACTCTAATATCATACTTATACAAGTTATAGTTCATATACTGAGTTATATAACTCTAATATCCTACTTATACAAGTTATAGTTCATATACTGAGTTATATAACTCTAATGTCATACTTATACAAGTTATAGTTCATATGCTGAGTTATATAACTCTAATATCCTACTTATACAAGTTATAGTTCATATACTGAGTTATATAACTCTAATATCATACTTATACAAGTTATAGTTCATATGCTGAGTTATATAACTCTAATATCATACTTATACAAGTTATAGTTCATATACTGAGTTATATAACTCTAATATCATACTTATACAAGTTATAGTTCATATACTGAGTTATATAACTCTAATATACTTATACAAGTTATAGTTCATATGCTGAGTTATATAACTCTAATGTCATACTTATACAAGTTATAGTTCATATACTGAGTTATATAACTCTAATATCATACTTATACAAGTTATAGTTCATATGCTGAGTTATATAACTCTAATATCATACTTATACAAGTTATAGTTCATATACTGAGTTATATAACTCTAATGTCATACTTATATAAGTTATAGTTCATATGCTGAGTTATATAACTCTAATATCATACTTATACAAGTTATAGTTCATATGCTGAGTTATATAACTCTAATATCATACTTATACAAGTTATAGTTCATATGCTGAGTTATATAACTCTAATATCATACTTATATAAGTTATAGTTCATATGCTGAGTTATATAACTCTAATATCATACTTATACAAGTTATAGTTCATATGCTGAGTTATATAACTCTAATATCATACTTATATAAGTTATAGTTCATATGCTGAGTTATATAACTCTAATATCATACTTATATAAGTTATAGTTCATATGCTGAGTTATATAACTCTAATATCATACTTATACAAGTTATAGTTCATATGCTGAGTTATATAACTCTAATATCATACTTATATAAGTTATAGTTCATATGCTGAGTTATATAACTCTAATATCCTACTTATATAAGTTATAGTTCATATACTGAGTTATATAACTCTAATATCATACTTATACAAGTTATAGTTCATATGCTGAGTTATATAACTCTAATATCCTACTTATACAAGTTATAGTTCATATACTGAGTTATATAACTCTAATATCATACTTATACAAGTTATAGTTCATATGCTGAGTTATATAACTCTAATATCATACTTATACAAGTTATAGTTCATATACTGAGTTATATAACTCTAATATCCTACTTATACAAGTTATAGTTCATATGCTGAGTTATATAACTCTAATATCCTACTTATACAAGTTATAGTTCATATGCTGAGTTATATAACTCTAATATCATACTTATACAAGTTATAGTTCATATACTGAGTTATATAACTCTAATATCATACTTATACAAGTTATAGTTCATATACTGAGTTATATAACTCTAATATCATACTTATACAAGTTATAGTTCATATGCTGAGTTATATAACTCTAATATCATACTTATACAAGTTATAGTTCATATACTGAGTTATATAACTCTAATATCATACTTATACAAGTTATAGTTCATATGCTGAGTTATATAACTCTAATATCATACTTATACAAGTTATAGTTCATATGCTGAGTTATATAACTCTAATATCATACTTATACAAGTTATAGTTCATATGCTGAGTTATATAACTCTATCATACTTATACAAGTTATAGTTCATATACTGAGTTATATAACTCTAATATCATACTTATACAAGTTATAGTTCATATGCTGAGTTATATAACTCTAATGTCATACTTATACAAGTTATAGTTCATATACTGAGTTATATAACTCTAATATCATACTTATACAAGTTATAGTTCATATGCTGAGTTATATAACTCTAATATCCTACTTATACAAGTTATAGTTCATATGCTGAGTTATATAACTCTAATGTCATACTTATACAAGTTATAGTTCATATACTGAGTTATATAACTCTAATATCATACTTATACAAGTTATAGTTCATATGCTGAGTTATATAACTCTAATATCATACTTATACAAGTTATAGTTCATATGCTGAGTTATATAACTCTAATATCATACTTATACAAGTTATAGTTCATATGCTGAGTTATATAACTCTAATGTCATACTTATACAAGTTATAGTTCATATACTGAGTTATATAACTCTAATATCATACTTATACAAGTTATAGTTCATATGCTGAGTTATATAACTCTAATATCATACTTATACAAGTTATAGTTCATATACTGAGTTATATAACTCTAATATCATACTTATACAAGTTATAGTTCATATGCTGAGTTATATAACTCTAATGTCATACTTATACAAGTTATAGTTCATATACTGAGTTATATAACTCTAATATCATACTTATACAAGTTATAGTTCATATGCTGAGTTATATAACTCTAATATCATACTTATACAAGTTATAGTTCATATACTGAGTTATATAACTCTAATATCATACTTATATCAGTTATAGTTCATATGCTGAGTCCACACGTTTGCATTTAGTTCAGTTGGACTATGTAGTGATACAAACTGTTCAGTTTGTCAGGTTCATGCAACATTTATGACATTGTTGGTCAGTCTGTCTGCTTGACAATCATATTCTGCTGCAATAAAAATGATTGAAGTGAGATGAACAGACTGAAAACTTTATCTTATCAGATAAAACATGTTGACACAGTTTTCCTTTGGGGACATCATTTGAAGTTGAAAAAAGTAATAAATCGCAATATAGGCCTATGTTATCGCAATACTCAGAATATCGCAGTATCGTGATAATATCGTATCGCGGGATCTCTGGTGATTCCCACCCCTAATATATACCGTTACTGTATACTGTATACATATACATAATATATATATATACTGCATATATATATGTACAGTATATATACATATAATATATATATATCCTGCATATATGTGTGTGTGTGTTGTACCGTCTGCTGCAGGTCTGGGATGCCAATGCGGACGACAATACTGTTTCCAGGGGGCGTGTCATCCGCGTCGTCGTCCCTGGCAACAGCAGAGCCTGTCGGGTTGCCGTTAGTAACCGCCTGTTGCCGTGGGCGATCATGTTTGGTGTCAGCAGCCGGACTCAGAGGCATGTGGCTGAAACACACACACACACACACACACACAGACGCACACACACACACACACACAGAGACGCACACACAGAGACACACCCACACACACACACAGAGACACGCACACACAGAGACGCACACACAGAGACGCACACACAGAGACACACACACAGAGATACACACACAGAGATACACACACAGAGAGAGAGAGAGAGAGAGAGAGAGAGCTGTGATTAGTCTGCACGGAACACAAATACTAATTAAAGTTACGGAAACTGGACACGGTTCTTTTTTATTAGCCTCTGCTGCTTGTTAGCATCCGAGCTAACGTTCTAGCGAGCTACTTAAAGAAACACTCTTAACGTAAACTAATCGTTAGCACGTTCAGCTAACCAGCTTAAAACGACACATTTACGAGACCTTTTTAAAGGTTTCATGAATTTTTGGCAAGACAGTTTTCTTTTCTTCAGACATGTTGACATCTGAGTCTTCCACCTCTTGTCATTAGTTTGCTATTTGAACTGTGAAACATCTCTCACTAATCCCTCACAATGTTAGGATAGAGATGAAGCACAATAACTCTAAGCTACCAGACTCCATTCACAAAAACACCCACAGAACACAGGAGCTGCTGCTCTGCTGCTGCCTCCATCTGACAGGGTGTTTGTGTTATAACCCTCTAAAACACCAAAGTCTCTCAATAACACACCAACGAAGCGATAGAAGCAGATGTAGACCAGCTGCTGTGTTCTGAGAGGTACAATCTGTGCTTTTGTCAGACGTTAACCATCAGAGTGTAAATAAAGTTGTACTGACTCAGTAGAACATGTGTTTCTAGTCTCTGATCTCTGATCATGTTTCACTGTAAACAACCAATCAGAGGAGAGCTAGTAACGTTAGCAGCACCGCTAACGGCTAACCAACGGAGGAGAGCTAGTAACGTTAGCAGCACCGCTAACGGCTAACCAACGGAGGAGAGCTAGTAACGTTAGCAGCACCGCTAACGGCTAACCACCAGGAGGTTCACTTCAGGTACACTATGATGCCTTCAGGCTCTGCTCAGTGAACATGAGTACTGGCTGAAGGTACATTATAACGTTATCATGATGTGTTCACATGTCATCTGTTAAATGTAGTTCTGGTGATGAACTAGAATAAATCCAGTAGTTTGAAGGAGATGTTTTCAGATATATAAATAGATATTAGGCAAGGCAAGGCAAGGCAAGTTTATTTGTATAGCACATTTCAACAACAAGATAATTCAAAGTGCTTCACATAAAACCATTGAAAGCATCAAAACATCTGCAAAAGAAAAGGAGATTTAAAAACAATTAAGAACATTCATTGCATTAAAACATAAAAATAAAAAAAACTGTAAGAAATAAAATACAGTAGTAAAATGCAGAAATGCAGGAAATTGATTAATATATTAATTGAATGTGGTTCAATTAAAGGCAGCAGCAAACAGAAAAAAAAAATTCATTAGATGAATTATGATGTTTAACTTCATAACACGAGCTCTAAGCTCATTATTATACATCATTAAACATAATAATGAAGAGATTAATTCATCAATACAATTAGAATCTTTTATTTCCTAATTATTTGGATTGTGTTTTTATGAAGAATAAAAAACACTATAAATTACTATAACAAAGTGTTTCTGATGGTTCACTGACTTCAGATGGTTGAAATGGCTTTTGGATCTTAGACCAGCTGACATAACAAACATCAAAGGGATCTGTATCTGTTCATACGGATCATCAATGATGAGAAGAAATGTGATCAGAGATCAGTAAAAGGTACATTTGCTCCCTTTTATATTTTGTGCTGATCCGATCAGAACCAGAGAATAACCTCATGAAAGCTGTCCTTTATATTAATGAGCTTTATTTAAATTCATCATGAGGCTGTCTAACTGTAAATAAAGCCACTACTGCCTCCACTATGTTACCACTTCATCAGGGTTTAAAACAAACTCCAGATTAGAACGGCCACCTCTCGTGTTTTGCATAGAATGTAGAAGTATTTGTACATTTGAGGATCATCATTATGTGGATGTGATCGGTACTTTGTGTCAGAGGGACATTAGCATGACTCTGACAGCCTCCCACAGACTCTCCTCAGCAGACATTTTACATTTCCAAAGGTGTCGGTGATAACAGCAGTAATGGCTGCTCCACTGAGCGCTCAGGACAATGTAACGCACACGTGTGAGTGTAGTGATGACGAGTCGAAACCAGGCCGACCACTTCCTGTTCACAGGTCTGACCTCCACCTTCTCCAATGCTAAGAATAATGGACGCAGGATGTTACATCACATCCTGTTTTTCCACGCTGAGCGCGCACACTAACACACACACACGCACACACACACTAACACACACACACACACACACTAACACACACACACTAACACACACACACTAACACACACACACACACACTCACACATAGAGACACACACACACACTCACACACACACTAACACACACACACACACACTCACACATAGAGACACACACACACACTCACACACACACTAACACACACACACACACACGCACACACACACTAACACACACACACACACACGCACACACACACTAACACACACACACACACACACTAACACACACACACACACACTCACACATAGAGACACACACACACACTCACACACTAACACACACACACACACACGCACACACACACTAACACACACACACACACTAACACACACACACACACACTCACACATAGAGACACACACACACACTCACACATAGAGACACATGGATAATATAGACTTTATTTCTAAAAGGTGACTAGAGACTAGTTTGAGTTATTCAGACAAAGCAAGAGGGCGGAGCTACAACCCGACGCTGAGCAAGACTTTTTAATAGGCGACCAACACGTTACAATTAACTTCTATGAAGTGAAAACACACTGAAAGAGTTGTGTTGTATGATTAAAAACACGGACAACGACCTGTCAATCACCGTGTAGCCCCGCCCTAAAGCATCCCCTGCTTTATGGTCTGTGTGACTCTAAATGGACCATCATGTACTAAATGAACATCATGCTGTATTGAAGAAGACTTGAAACTAGAGATTGTGACCATAAACTCATGTTTTTGAACATTTTTACTCCTAATTATTACATTTTTAAGAGTCGTAGAAAGTTGGGTGTTGCTTTAAAAAAAATTATCAGAATCAAAGTTCTACTTCTGCTGCCGTCTTCTAATCAACGCGTCGTTATTACTGTTTAATTATCAGCCATATTAATCAGCATCGGCGCTAATTAACACCTGATTGCCTGATTCACGCCTGTAGAGCCGAGATGATGTCAGAACTCAATGCTCTGCTTCATCATCACAGCTGGAGATGAAAGAGACAGAGAGGAGGAAGAGGAGGGGGGGGGGGGGGAGGAGGAGGAGGAGGAAGGGGGGGGGGGGGAGGAGGAGGAGGAGGAAGAGGAGGGGGAGGAGGAGGAAGAGGAGGGGGAGGAGGAGGCGGAAGAGGAAGAGGAGGGGGAGGGGGAGGAGGAGGAGGAAGAGGAGGGGGAGGAGGAAGAGGAGGAGGAGGAAGAGGAGGAGGAGGCGGAGGAGGAGGGGGAAGAGGAGGAGGGGGAGGGGGAAGAGGAGGAGGTGGAGGAAGAGGAAAAGGAAGAGGAGGAAGAGGAAAAGGAAGAGGAAAAGGAAGAGGAGGAAGAGGAAGAGGAGGAGGAGGCAGAAGAGGAAGAGGAAGGGGAGGGGGAGGAGGAGGAGGGGGAGGAGGAAGAGGAGGGGGAGGAGGAAGAGGAGGCGGAGGAGGAGGGGGAAAAGGAAGAGGAGGAAGAGGAAAAGGAAGAGGAGGAAGAGGAAGAGGAGGAGAAGGCAGAAGATGAAGAGGAAGGGGAGGGGGAGGAGGAAGAGGAGGCGGAGGAGGAGGGGGAAGAGGAGGAGGAGGAGGGGGAGGGGGAAGAGGAGGAGGTGGAGGAAGAGGAAAAGGAAGAGGAGGAAGAGGAGGAGGGGGAAGAGGAGGAAGAGGAGGAGGGGGAGGAGGAAGAGGAAAAGGAAGAGGAGGAAGAGGAGGAGGGGGAAGAGGAAAAGGAAGAGGAGGAAGAAGAGGAGGAGGTGGAAGAAGAGGAGGAAGAGGAAGAAGAGGAGGATGAGTTGTGAGTTGTCATAGAAACTTGAATAGCAGGGAATCCTGTGCTAACCTCAGTGTCACTCAGTGTGTGTTTGTGTGTGTGTGTGTGTGTGTGTGTTAAAAAAGCCCCCCGATCTACATGCTCGCTGTTGCTATGGCAACGCAGTTGAACAATTTTTTCGCAGTTCCCGTTTGAAGCTACTATCCAGCCTGCTGCCTCTCTCCGTCTCTCCGTCCTTTATCTCCGTGATGAGGAGTCTGTGCTTCACTGATCGATAGTAAATGTAATTGTAGTTCAGACGCGTTTACACACGTTTGGTTTGAGAGGATTCGTCCTGCAGAGCTGAACCCATACGTTTGTTTTTGCATGTAACTTAACTACAAATGATATTTAGCAGGTTAACTTTAAGGCCGAAGCTAAAATACATCGTCTCACGCAACCAGTTTAGAACAGCGTTTATGATTACGACCTTTTTTAATGTTGCAAGCACGCAGGCTAGTTCTCCTAAACCGGAGAAACACAACCTCAGTTACATCTGATGGTTCAGAGACGTCAGAAACACTCAAATCTGGAGAAACGACTGACTCTGACTTATTTAATAAAATATGGCGTCCATTCCTGGACTACTCTGAAGTTCCAGACCTAATACCAAAAACAAAAAATACCCAGTAGGAGCTGGTAACATTTTATTTTATGTCTGTAATTTCTGAATAATCGTTAAAATAATTTCCAAGAAGTTTCCTGCAATGAAATATACATTTTGGAACTAAATGATTGGAGTGTTATTAAGAGTGAGACATTTTGAGTGCAAAGTAAGTTAACTGAAGATGCAAAAAAAGTCAAACTTGTCTTCAGGAAGAAATCCCACCTAAAGAAACGTCGACCTCTTGGTGGCGCTAGGTTTATCATCGCAGCTCTCCAACACTGTCGGACTCGTGAGGTTTAAACAAAAAAGGACTAAAATCGATGCAGCAGAACCAGAGATAGCCATTCTTCTTCCTTCTCTTGATCTGGTGCCTACCCACAATGCAACTCAACCACCAACAGTTGTGTGTGAGATCGTGGTGTGTTATGCTAGTTAGAGGCGGCCATTTTTATGTGTCGCGTTGCCATTGAGACCGTTGTAGCATTAAAGCATGGTGGAGTTAGCTAACTAGCGGACAGCTGGCTAGCTAGCTAGCTAATTCCACCATGCTGTAATGCTACACTGGTTACAGACAATGAGCTGAGCAGGTGGGTCTAACGTTAGCCTACCCAGCTAACTAGCCTACCCAGCTAACTAGCCAGCTGTTCGTCTCCGGTGTGTTGTCACCATAACAGCTAACAACGCCAAAACGACCACGGAAAACAGTTACATTCGTTCTACTTCTATTCTATTTTTTGGGGTTTCACGTCGTCATTTAAAAACGTTTTTCAAACTTGTGGTCTTCAACCGATGCTGACTCAAGTGACATCACTTATGGATATTGATCAGACTTTACTCAGCTCCCTCTGGAGACTGAAAGCGTGATACAACCTGAAAAACACCTGTAAAACCAGTGTTGTAGTCCCACCTGGATCCACTAAACAGCCACTCTACATGCAGTTTGGTAATTGTCAATTTATTTTAGTAAACACAGGAAGAAGATCACAAGTGTCAGATATCCGCGCGTCCTTGAAGGCACCTGCAGAGAGTTTTCAAAACGGCCGCGAAGATCATTTCAAATCGCCATAAAAGTCAATATCCCAAACACATTTTAAGATTTCACAGCAGGCTGAAATGAAGTGACTGTAATGAAGCAGAGCCGGCAGAACACACACACACACACACACACATGAATCACTTCCTACTTCCTCTCATTTACTACAGTAAAAGCTCGGTAATTGCGGCGACATTTAACGCTCACATCCCACCCAGTGGAGGAATCCTCGACACTCATGTCAGTCTTTGAAATGTGAGAGGACCCGATTCCATTCATTCATTCTCCACCAACTCATGCTGTGTTCATGGTCACAACGGGCTGCAGAGTGTCCCAGCATGCAACTGGGTGGAGGTCATGGACAAGTCGACCGCAGACATCCACATCAACCCCTCACAAGATTATTTACAGGAAAGAAGACTAAATATTCTGCTTATTAAAATTATGTATTTTTCCTAATTGATCTCCAATCTTTGGCTGCTTGTTGTGGAAAAGTCTCTTCAGGCTTCTAAAATGTTATTTAAATGAAATGGAACCACTGACACCTTGATGGAATGAAGGAAGCCTTGATTGCTCCTCCTTTGCACAAAGAGCATAAAAAAATATTACAAAAACATCAACAACTGTACACAATGAAACACGAAATATGAACATCATAGAAAGCATGATTTGGGAAATCAATAAAGATGTCGGGTGAAGGTTCAAGGAGTCAAATTTAGATCATGTGATCAGAGCTTTAAGCTGCTGAATGCTTCCCAGACAACAGTTTACAAACGTCAGACATTATAAATTATTACTCATAGAAATGCACAGTTAGCAACGTGTCGCTCGTCTCTTGTGCCATGTTTCTAGCGTTTGTGCTGACGAGGCGTTTTTGAAGCGGCCTCACCTGTAATGACGCGTCTCGTGTGATCCCCTGAAACTCCCTTTCTTTTAAAGCATAAGATTTATTCCATTTTAATAAAAGGTGAATGCTGTTTTAGATCCTGCTGATGTTTTCTGACCATAACGTTCTTTGTCTTCTTCTGTGACAGAAACACGTGGTTGTTTCATCGGTTCACCACGTTTGTTGTCAGAGTGTAAACTGAGTCCAAACAACAGATTATCAGGCTTTGTAATATTACTAAACTCTGCTTTTTGAAACAATACCGGCGCAGAATCAACGTCCAATGGCTCACGGCGGTTCACTCCCTGCCTCTGCATCAGCTCTAGTTGTTGGGTTTGATTTTCAGCCTTCAGTTGTTTTCTCCCCTCTTCAGACACAAACCTTCAGATCGACCAATCAGAGGCCCTGGATCACCTTCCTGCCGTTTAAAGCTCTGAAACGAACCCTTTCCTGTTCTGAAGGGGGGAAGATGGTCGACAGAGGAGCAATAAGCGCCGCAGAGGAACTGGTCATAGTGTTTTCTCTGGTTCATGGATGTGAAGAAACCCTCTGAGCCGCTTCAACTCACCGACGAAGCTCTTTTTGAAACAACCCCACGGAGGGTTTCCCTTCATGTTTCCTCTCATCTTCACCTGTTCAGAGCTTTCAGACTGAGAAACTCTTATTCATCGTAACAGAAGTAAACCACATAAATGGAGAATTCTGTTTTATTTTGTTTCATGCATCAATGCCGGGGTAAAAGCTCATTTAACGCGTTTGACGGATTAACCTTCGAAGTGAAGGTAAAGACGAAAGGCGAGCCAGCTCTCTGACGGCTGTTCAAATATAAATCCGTGACACACACTGCTGTGAACGAGCTCGATTACACAGCTTCTACATGATGATGCTCCTCGTCGACCGTCGTCTGCAGAGCAAAATCCACAGGAGAAACGGACCTGCGTCCACAGAGCAGAAGAGGACGTATCATCATGACGCCGTTGGTTTGTGGACGTTTTGAAGCTTTGAGTTCAGCGATTTAACCGTCGCCATGTTTTATTCGCAACCAGTGAACAGGAAGTGACCATATCTGGACTGAGGAGGAGTGACGTAGAGACGCCGTATACATCACCTGTCAATCAGCGTGTAGCCCCGCCCTAAAGCATCCCCTGCTTTATGGTCTGTTTGACTCTAAATGGACCATAATGTACTAAATGAACATCACGCTGTATTGAAGAAGACTTGAAACCAGGCGGCAACCTCCGGTTCTGTTGAGTAAAGCCGATACTGAAGTGTGTTAAAAGTTGCATTCTCTCTAGTGTCCA
>JAFEUB010001601.1:17500-21791 GCA_024529925.1 Ophthalmolycus amberensis | reverse complement strand
TGAGCTGCGTTCACAAGATCAAATGTCATTGTGAACACAAACCTCCTCACAGCTCAAACAAGAGTCTTTCAGGATCAAACTCAGCATCTGTGGAGAAATCATTCCAACTTGTAAAGAGTTGCTTTGACGACAGACTGGATTGTGTTGTTTGGACCAGATAGTTTAGAGGATCCATGCACGCCCATCTTTGTCTCCTTGTCTTCTTGTATATGTCGACTTGTAGGGAACCGATGATCAAGCAGAAACCTTTGCAGCAAATGTTGTGTAGAGTTTATCTTGAGTAAATACATTCACTAAGACAACAGAGTCTGACCTGAGAGTGTTTCTATTCTTCACTCCACTTTGTGGATCTGGTTGAACCTGTTGGGGCGGGACAACTTACCCACGTATCAGTCTGAAGCTGCATTCTAAATCATTTACTCTTTCTTTTTACTTTTAGGACATACTGCAGCTTCCTTACAAAGTACATACTGATACATGCAGTATGCATTCAACTGGGACATACTGCTTCCTCATCACATGACACCTTGAACTTTGACCCTCTTGCTCATATATCTGCTGTGCAAAGGATTGTGGGTCAGAATAGCCAGGAAAGCTGCGAAATTTGACCGAATGAAGAACACAAACTGTAATTCCTGCAGCAAACACCCCCAAGGTGGATACAACACAACCACTGTCAAAAACAACCTGCAGGAAAGACAAGATATCCCCAAGAGAGCAGGAAGGAGGAGCGAGGCCCTCGATCTTGCATCAGTCCACAAACGAGTCAAGTAATCCCTCTGAGGGGAGGAGACGTGTGCATTCTGATACGTGTAGACAACAGGGGCCGGGAGACACAGGTTGCTCAGTCTCACCCTTAAACCTCCAGACCATGAGATGTTGACCCAGAATTGATGGTGAGAGGATGAAACACCTCTGCTTGACACAGAGCAGTGGGCAGATGCGGTAACAGACACGGGTCTGCCACCGCTAGTGATGCAAGGCGCAGCAACAACCTGGTGCCTGGACTCTCTGGAGCTACCAGTAAGATGGACAGGTGCTGCTTTGAACCCTGTCGAAGTTGCATCATCAGGCGCATCGGGGGTAGGGCATTCAGCAGGCCAGAGGGCCTGGTCGGAAAGGGCTAGTGCGTCCACTCCTCAATGGGGAAAAAGGGTATTTTCTCTAATTTTGAATAATAGAGAAAAGGTGACAATCTTCCCACGTCAGGACAGACATCACTGTCCTGTGAAGGATAGGGGGTGTGACAACCTCTTATCTGTTGAGGTACGCCTCCACAGTGGTGTTGTCCGACCTCAACATGCTTCCCCCTC
The DNA here is from genome assembly GCA_024529925.1 of Ophthalmolycus amberensis. Taxonomy (NCBI): domain Eukaryota; kingdom Metazoa; phylum Chordata; class Actinopteri; order Perciformes; family Zoarcidae; genus Ophthalmolycus; species Ophthalmolycus amberensis. The sequence continues at coordinate 20,478 of JAFEUB010001601.1, read as the reverse complement.
AGTTGTGGAGTGAAATGGTGCAGCACCTTCTCGACAGCAACAAGCTCCAACAGGTTGATGTGACGGCAGGAGTCTGGCCATGTGCCTCCCACCCTGGCTTCCTCGATGTCCCACCCCGACCTGCCAAGGTGTGGCACCATGAAAACCTGGACGTAATGGGAGACGCACCCTAGGAGTACCATCTCACCGAGGTGTCCCGAATCCTATGTAACCGCAGCCGTTTAAACCATTGCTGAAGGTTTCTCATGTGCAACAGACCGAGTCGCACCACCGGGTGAGATGTTGACATCATCCCGAGGAGGGACATGACACACACCAGGGTCGTTTCCCTCGGTCAGTGGGTCAGCTGCAGTATTAACTCCTGGCGCTCCACTGACAGGTATGCTGTCATGGTGTGGGAGTCCAGACCCAGCCCAAAGTAGAGTCTCCCCCAGCTCAGTAGCAGGGTGCTCTTGTGGTGGCTGATGGTGAAGCCCAGCTGCATGATATGCTGGATGACCACCACTGCCGATCCTGCCTGGACGCCAGTGGATCGGCCAGTCATCTTTGTAGGTCAGGATTCTCACACTTCTCTCCTTGAGTGGCATTAGTACCGTTTCCACATGTATGGTGAACATGCACGGAGCCAGGGAGTATCCGAATGGGAGGCAGTTGCACTCGTTGCACATGTCCGGCTTAGGCAAAGCAAACATATTTTACTAATTGGACTTTGGTTATTTCAAAGAGTGATTCAATTTATCCCCAACATCTGTCAAATTGCAGATTTCTGGAGATAAAACAAACTTCACTTTACCTTCTTTTAAACCTCGTTAACAACATGTCAAAAGACGTCATTTTAAATGCTCATCCTATAAATTTACAGTGTTTTACAAGTTAAATATTGTTCATCAACCTCCAACAAATGGAGCTGAGCTGTTTCTCCTCATGATCTCCCTTCAGAGTCCAGAAGTCAGTAAAACACAGAAGAGTAACATGACATGTAACTGTCCTCATAGAGAACACTGTGGTCAGTATATATATGAGTACATATATATATATATGGGAACATATGGAAGCTTTCATTTGATGGATTGTTCACTTCACCATTTGGTCGACTACAAGCTGGTGATCAACGAGAGAAAAGGTGAACACGAAAGGAAACACAAACACATTCAAACACGATCAAAAATGGAGTAAATGTGTTGAAAAGCAGAAGAAGAAATGAACATGAAGCTTTGTGGACTTAAAGGATTGAAAGCAGCAGGTGAGAGCAAACAGAGAGTCTCTCAGGTGTGTTTCAGTGCAGGAACAAAGGCCCAGGTGAGCTCTCTGGTCCCTGCTGGGTCCTAGTGCTCCACATCAGTAACAGTCCTGACAGACCCCAGATCAGACTAAACTCCTCTTCTTCATCACAGTGTCATCATTCAAAGCAACACTTCATCTGGACTTCAACATTCAAACGAACAGCAGCTTCTCTCTGGCTGCTCACACAGGCGGCCATCTTGTTTCCCAGCTGCCGTTTGTGTTTGAAAGCAGCTTTAAACAATCACACGTTCACGACAATCAATGACGTCATTTCAACCAATCACAGCTCCACAGAAAATGACTCTACTTCTCTCTTGATTTATTCCCTCAGTAAACATTGTAAACATGAGTTTATGGTTCAATCTCTAGTTTCAAGTCTTCTTCAATACAGCATGATGTTCATTTAGTACATGATGGTCCATTTAGAGTCAAACAGACCATAAAGCAGGGGATGCGATGTTGAGCGATGTCGTGTGATGTGATGACTGTCCATGTGTTTGTTCAGATCCAAGACCTCTGATCATCAGAGCCATCGTCCTGCCGCTGGCTCTGCTGTTGCTGAACGTTGGCCTTTACTTCTACTGTAAGGTACGGACACACGTCTGCTGTTTAGACCAGCCACTGAGATGAAGCTCTCGCTCTGTGTTCAGTGAACTGAAGACAGGACTGTGCTGTCATGTCTCTGCAGGCCAACAGGGGGCAGATGCCGTGCAGACAGAAGAACACTGAGCTGGTTCAGTATAAGATGGGTGTTCCTGCAGCTGAAGAAGTAGAAGAAGAAGAAGAAGAAGAAGGAGCTCAGGGAGCAGAGTAGCTCCTCCAAGGAGCTCATCTCACATCCAGATGGTTTCTACCACACAACCACCACCAGCTCCCTTTGATACGCATGTTCCCTTAAACCATCAGGCTGAATATGATCTCACATTATTACAGCCCGTCTGTCTTACTCTCAACAATGTGTCGGTCTCTCCACACCTTCTGACTTCCTGTCTGGCTCTCAGCTCCAAGCCCATTGGTTCCTGCTGAAGACGTGAATCTTTAAAATCACCTCACAGACATAAAGCTTCATTTAAAGTAGACTTGAGAGCAGGTTTACCAGAGTCCAAGCAGAAAGCAGAGACTATCAGGAACAATGTTAGTGTGATGTATTAGAATCAACATGAAACACTGACGTACTGTATATCTTCTACATTCTGTAGAACGATACTCAATGTTGACAATCTGTTGCTGTTTGTCCTTTGAAGGTATAATGAACTTCATGACTTCACTTATTGTACCGAGCAGCATGTTGGCAGCAGGACAACATTTAGCTCAACGATAATCACAATAATACAAATAGAACAACGTCCCGCTGGGATCAGCCCCTAAAAACTCTTTTAGTTGAGATTCAGACATTTGACTATTTTGCTCATTGTTGTACTTCATGATTTTACTTCATTTAGTAATTAAGGATTTTACTTATTTTTTATAATTAAGGATTTTGCGTTCATCATAAGAACATTGTAATCATTGATTTTGCTTGTTTTTTATCAGTAGAGGGATTTAGGATATTACTTATTTCATGAGATTTTTGCTTATTATTGTACTAAAAGGAATTTATTTTTCTTAAAGTTAAGGATTTTGCTTATTTCTTTAGAACATTGTCATTATGCTTCGCTTGTTTTTTATAATCAAGGATTTTGCTTATTTCAAAA
>JAFEUB010001601.1:0-7500 GCA_024529925.1 Ophthalmolycus amberensis | reverse complement strand
TCTTTCTCGCTCTCGAGGACGTTCTTTAGTTTGTTGGGAGAGATTTCTCAGACACGAATGTTCTCGAGTGTTCAAGATTTTATTACCAAACAAAAGTTCGTTTACAAAAGCAGTCTGACTTCACAGGAACAAACAACATGGCTGCAAGTTATCTTGAAAGTAAACAAATAATGCAGAAAAGATGAAACATCGGATACTGACAACAAAAATATCCGTCATCTGCAATATTATATTTCAACATCATGCACAAACATATTTCTCTATTTAAGCTTCTATTAAACGCGGGCGTCAGTATTACTTCTTATACACTTGATGGTTCTCGCTCTATTTTGAATACAAGTTTATGTTTTTATTCTTTTGTTGTAATCTTTGATCAAACTCTGGCTCAACAATCTCCTGCGTGATCAATGAAGCTCCATCTTATCTTTTCTTTTCTTAAAAACCAACATTTCAACTCAAAATCAACACTTTTTTGAATACTTTTGGTGCCTTCAGGTCTCCTTGAAGAATCCGAAGTGAACCAGTACGGCGCTGCAGAACTCTTCCAGTCGGGCCACTCTCGTAACTCCAGCTACGCCAGCCAGCACAGCAAGATCTCAGGTACAGGATTCACCAGCAGACTTTTATTGTGAAGCTCTTTATATTCCAGAAAAGTGCTCTTTAAAAATATGGAATTCAATGCTTGAATGAAGTTACCAGCCGAAGCAGCGCTCTGATATCTCCTCTCGTCTCCCATCAGGCTACAGCACCGAGCACTCCTGCTCCTCCAGCCTGTCGGACCTCACACATCGCAGGAACACCTCGACAGGAAGCAGCGCCTCCGGAGGCTTGTGCTTCGCCGCTGACACGCCTACAGACGGCGACAAGGACGCCGGACGTCCAGAAAGACCCCCGAGACCCCCGCGACCCGGCTTACCCTCCAACAGGCCCCCCAGGTACAGACACAGACCCGAGTCCTCCGGTCGTTGGTTCGCTGAGATTGCCGTCCTGTTCTCAACTCTTCTTCTTCTTCTTCTTCTCGCTGTGTTTCAGGAGGAAGCTGGACTCAGTGGAGAGTCACCCCTGTTGGGTAAACGACACCCGCATGGACGCCGACGACATCGTGGAGAAAATCGTCCAAAGCCAGAACTTTGCAGACGTCAACAACACTGAAGGTACGGTGTGATAAGACGAATACGTGGTGATCTGCAATCAAAAGCCCCGATTCCTCTTCTTCATTCTCGTCCAAAAAACGGAGGAATTCTGCAGCTAAATTTAGAGCACTTTATTTGACAAAAGCACCGTATTGAATCACTTTCTTTGATTTAACAACAGAGTGCGATGTTGCGTTGCATCAAATGTATTGATATTAAATACAATTTTTCTGATGTGCTGAAATTGGAAAACACAGAATTCAGAAAAATTAAAGCGTAAACAAATGAATTTTAAAACGTAAACACCGCAACCCGAAAACACTGAATTTGAGAAGAATGAAACCGGACTTATAGGACCTTAGGTTTAGCTCCAAGAGCGTGACCTCTTCCAGTTTCTCCAAACCTCACATTAAACATCCAAACTGTCCCTTTGATGGCACGAAGGTTACAGATACAAACAAAAACGGTGTCACGGCTGTAAAGACTACATTTCCCATAATCCACTTCTGTCGACATCTTCATCGAGGGCCGTGTCGACGCTCTGTTGCAAACATGGCGTAAACAAGCCTTCAGTTTCCTTTCTCTGACCGTTTATGTCTTTTCGTAGTTTACATTAAAGACGCACCGTTACGTTACGGTTTAACGGTGTATTTTGGTTTGTATGTTGTATCTAAAGGCATGTTGTTGATGTCTAAAACTGTAACTCCTGCAGCGTCTCTGGGCCGAGCTCTCCTCCTCCGCTCTGTGTTTTCTCACCTTCTTATTGGCCTCTTCTCGATGCCGTCGGGTTCCCGTCAGCGGCTGCTGACCGTGTTTCTGTGTTTCTGTGTTTCTCAGACAGCAACCTGCGTCTGTTCGTCAGCAGAGACGGAACGACGGCGCTCAGCGGCATCAGGCTGGGGAACAGGTGAGACACTCCACTCGTGACTTTCTGTCTCTTGTCTCTCTCTCTTCCTCTTTCACTTAACTTTCTGCAGACTGGAGTTTTAGTTCTTGGAACACTTCTGCTCCGCTTTCAGGAACAATCCCAGTTTGTGGCTCTGAAACAGTCTTTAAAACAGCAGCAATATTCTGTCATATTACCATTAAAATACAATATAGATACACACGTTGCAATTAAATAAAAATAACAATAGAAATTCCCAGTGTAACAATGAAAGTGTGAAGCATTAAAGAGACGTCTGACTGTTGTCCCGGTGCGTTTGGGTCCTTGCAGGGTCTCTGCAGGCGGCTACGAGCCCGTGGTGATAGAGAGCCATTAAACCGGCGGACACGTCCACCCGAGGACGGACGGATCGTCCTCGTCTTCTGTCTCGCTGCTGGTTTTTTCCCGGAGCTTCAGCCGGTCTGACGCCATGAGGGGAGAAACACCTCGTCAGTTTGCACTTTATGTGAAGTGTGTCTGCACTCCGTTCAGCTGTTTGTTGAGGCCGACGAGTGAAATGCACAAAAGAAAACCTGTTTCTCTGATACTGCCTTGTTGTGTGTTTACCCATCTAGAGTCTGGATGTGGATCTTTATACTCATTTCATTTGACCAGTTAAAGGGATAGTCTGTCTGTTTAGAAGTGTGCTTGTGTGAGGTTCTTCTCCATTGTCGGTGTTATTTATGCTCTTCAAAGACACCAGACTCCATTCACAGAAACAGCATTTTTACCTCACTGACCACAGGAGCTGCTGGTCTCACGCTGCCTCCATCCGGCAGTTAGTTTGGTGAATCTGAACAAAACCCTTTAAAACACCAACGTCACACAAACGAGCGACTCCCGTGTTCTGCGAGGTAAAAATAAAGATTCTGTCAATGGAGTGAAAGACACTCTGACAGCAAGATGAAGAGGTGAAGACGATGCTTCTTTTTCAAATGCAGGTCACAGATCTCTTTATTTATGTTAAGTGACGGGTGGATGTTATGTTGAAACTAACGGTGACTTTCCTCATCGATTTGACCAATAAGTTGATCTATAATTGCTAAATTGAGACTATAACATGTCAGAAAATGGTGAAAAATAGTCCAGGGTAACTCAGTCTGTTTCTGTAGTAAAACACTGACTATGGAGAAGAACCTCATACCACCACACTTCAACACATCACTACTCCAAACAAGAACCTTATGTTATCCTACTGGGACTCATTGTATAAGTGTGGGTGGTAAAAGGGTTGTGTGATAGCAGGTGAAGTGGTGGAAATATTCTAAATATAGCGTGAACTTACACCGCTATCTAGTATCTTTTTTCTTAGGAAGACCTTTTTTTTAGGTGTCTAACACGTTGTGCACGATGCACTTTGGATCCGTTATATTATTGTAAACACGTCTATCAGACACAGTGTGTTGCTGCAGAAGCAGGACTCTCACTGGGAGTTCAGTTCATGTGTAATGTTTTGATTTAGATTCAGCAGGGAAACGTTTAAAACCTTCTAAAACGAGTCCCGACAGGATGACGTCACTTCCTGTTTCATGCATCGCGCAACAAAAAAGTCTGACGTGTAAATTTGGATCCTTTTACGTTCCACCGACCAGGCGGCACATCAAACACTGAATGTGATTCAAGAGTTTAGAAAAACCACTGAGCGGCCGTGAAGATGCAAAACGCTTTTTGTCTCTTTTATTGTTTAGTATTCGCTGCTGTTCCCTGTTGATCGGTGGAACAGCAGTGGAACCACTTTGTGCCTGTAAAGCTTCTCTTGAATGATCCTAAAGCACCACGACGACTGTGATAACAGAGCGCTGCTGCCGGTGAGGAGAGAAATACTGTTTCCTGTTTGTTGTTGTTGTTGTGTTTGGTGTCAGTGTTTTGGTGAAGCCCCTCTGCACGTTGCTGCTCTGTTGCTCCATGGAGGATGACTTGTATGAGGGTCAGTTCTCTCCTCTCTCCTCAGCCAACAAGAGTCACAAGTAAACGTGACGTCAGCCGGAAGACACTCGTTCTGTGGTACAAACTGTTCTGCTTTTATTTTGAAGGGTTTGTGCAGACTGTAGAGGTCTTTGCTGCCCCCTGGTGGAGCAACACGGTTCGTGCACATTTCTCGCCCCTTTGGTGTTTACGAGGATGTTTACCTCCAGTTTGTTTACAGCAGTCTTCAGATCAACAAACACCAAAGAGGCAACAAACAAGGACACGTTCTGGAATTCAATTGTTGGCAACCAGCTGGCTGGTTGATGCTTCTTTTTTGTTGTAAGTTTTAGACGCTTTTTGTTTGGAGTTTGAACTTTTTATTTTGTGCAGAGTCTTACAATCTTATTTTTCTGTTTGTAAAAAAAGGTGAAACAAGTCTTGACTTTACTTTACTGACTCAGATGTTATGTTCCATCATCGGGCTGCTATAATGATGACTTTCCTCATCAATTTAAATCTGTTTAATTTGTTTAGTAATCTCTAAATTGGTTCATCGTTTAGACTATAAAGTGACAGAAAATGGTGAAAAATAGTCAAAAGTTTTCCAGTTTGTGGTCTTCAAATTCAGTTCACAATCAAACTCAATGAATAGAAGAAGCAATCTGGAAACAGGCAGAATATTTTACCTCATTTACAAAAATAAAAGCTTTTAAGACTCTTCATCGAGTTCTTTAATCAGTTCTTTATCGGTAAACTGTTTTTGTACGGCCGTTATTTTTCCAGCTTGTCGTCTCTTCTTCTCACTACGCCGGTTGAATCCAGCTCGTTATATCAAAGTTGAATCACTTGTATTTACACCACTTTATGTTTTATTAATCACACGGATGAACCACTGACCTGAAGAGTCTGGATTTGGGTTTTACGTCGCCACAGCCTTTAGTATTCTTTAAAAGCATTTATTTACATATGTTTGTCTGGAGGTTGATCATAAGCTGCACACAACTCACCTCCCTGAGCGATTTTCTTTTAGTAACTAACAAATTATTGTAACAAAGCTAGTATATCCTACATTTATAGAGAATCAAGAATTGTTTTTGGTTGGAATTTCTGCTGAAATGACTTCTAAACAATAAAAAGATCATTTGAGTTTGTTTCTGTGTTTTTAATAATCAGTGTTCTATCCTTCTGTGTCCTGTTTCACATTAAATACTGTAGCTCACAGTACACTCATACAGTGTGTGTATATATCTATATATCTATCTATCTTCTATCTAGCTATATATATATATATATATATATATATAAAGGGTTTAGTCTCTCAGCTCTCTCTGACTTTAATTGTATTCATAATAAAGTTATTGAGGGAAACATCAGATCATGAAAACACAAATCTTTCTAATAAATGAAGAAAGTTGTTTGTGGTGCTTTTGTTGTTCAGACTACAATGAACATTTATTTAAACCAGATGTTGAATCATAAATGAATCAAATATAAACTAGAGTTTAATCTGTGAGCCGTCTTCACTGTTTACATGTTGAACAACATCTCATCAGTTCCTGGAAGTCTGTTGTCGTGGTTCCTCGTGGTTAACTTCCGGTTCGAGCGAGGATCGAGGAAATGATCCTCTCTTGAACCGGAAGTTGTTGAGGAGCGAGGAAATGAGGAAATGGCCAAATCCCAATGTCCCCCCTAAACCCTCAAACCTTGAACCCTCAAGGACTTACTGACGTCACCTGGTGAGTGGGTGAGTGTGAGAGACTGAGGGCTTGAAATGGTGCAAATAGGAACGGGTCAGCACTTTGCTGCAACATATCACGTCACCATGAAAATGACAAAAGATATGATGTATAATTGTGTGTATTTATTGTATACTTTGTACTCCCTGAGTTGAATGTCTTCAGGCTCTTTCCTCACATGATGAGAGGGAACTTCATATCTATTTACTCGTTTTGTCAAAACAGCTTCAACGACAAAATCAAATATTTGATGAATAAATAAATAAATATCTTCTGATTTCATGTTAATTTTTTGTTCCGTTTTTAACCCTTAAGTAAATTTATTATGACAGGCTGAACACACAGCCGTCCTCTTTGTTTACCTTTATTTACGTCTCATGCGTCCACTGGTTACCCTGTGTTTAACGTCACATTGCAATGACTTGTGGGTAATTCCCTTAGGCTAAGTCAGCATACCATGCTGACTTACGGAAAGGGTTCATAAAGGACTCAAAATGTCTGCGAGAGCCTCAAACACTTGATGATTTGACAGTGGGACATCCCTAAACCCTCACGGACTTCGCGGGAGCGCGCCTCAAAGTCCGTGAGTCCGCGTCACGCAATGCATCTTGGGATATGGTGGGCCGCGAAGGATCCATGTGTCCTCCGAATCTGGCGGCAGAAGGCTGCATTCGAAGGAGTCTTCAACAAACATGCAAAATGGGACAGCCTCGTCGCAGCGCTGTGACGCAACCGGTCTACGAATGCAGCCTCCGAAGGATGCAGACCCTGAATTGGGACGTAGCTACGGGGGACATTGGGATTGGGCCTATTTGTCATTTCCTCGATTCCGGAACCGGAAGTTGTAAATGACAAATAAGAGACTTGGGATGTAGACCAAGACCGGTTTGAGAGGAGAACTTTGAGGAGAAACTTCAGGCCAAAGAGCTGATATCAGATCAGCCTGACCTCACAGTCAGACAGCAGACTAGCGGGAAAGGGAAGCAGCACATGAAGCTTCTCCACCAGCTGAACACCTGACAGGTTAGCTAGCTGCATGACGTCATGCTAATAACTTATTTAGCTTTTTAAAACAACGGAGACAGATCCAGCACGGACAGTTAGGGAGTGAGAGACATGAAGCACCTGCTGAGACATGATATATAGTTATAAATACATCATTATACATATGTGTGTGTGTGTTTTATATTACAGTGAATATTATTATATGATGTATATATTATTGTGGCCGAGCCTCTTGGGTTCGTGTATCTGGGCACTTATCATATAGTAATAACTGGAGTTGGGAGACGGACATCTTGTTCAGCCCACAGCTACTCTCTTTATTATTGTTTCCCTCTTCTACCAGAGGCGGGAGTTGCCCTACGCTACGGCAACCCTCAAGGGACATATCATCTCCAACACCAGAACGACAAACATGAGACAGTCTGTTACATAATATATTATACTGAATTCCCTGTGAGGGAGACTATAATAAGATGTCCTGATGTGTTTATCAAAGTGTTATTTACTGCTTTTTTTCATGTTGGAATAAAGGTTAAATATTTAACTTCAAAGTAGTCATGCGTGTTTGATACCTTAATGTTTTTGCATTAAATCATTCTGGGATGTTTGCTGACATTGATAGGATGAGTCACAGCCCAACAGAGAACATGTTCCACCAGCTCCACTGATATACACAACTGAGATGTCTCCTTGGACTCAATCTCAACAATGTGTGCTGCACTAAACACCACTCGTGTTTTATAGACTCAATGATCACTTTAGAAACATAACTGATGGATTCATCAACTATTCA
>JAFEUB010001600.1:0-89531 GCA_024529925.1 Ophthalmolycus amberensis | reverse complement strand
TTTAAAACATATTTATGAATATTGTATTCCATTGCTGCCGATTAATCCCCCTAAATGTTACACACTGTTCCCATAAAAGAGTATAGCGCCTCGGTATCACTTCACTATTAAACTTTTTATTATGCCATCATGTGGACATCCAAATTAATGAGAAGTAATTATAAATCACATGTATTCATTATTATCTAACTGTGGAATGGACTGCTGACAAGTCATATTGTAATATAGAAATATTAACATCAGCTTGTGATCACAAGCTGATGGAAGGAAAATGATGTCAACAGCACCTGCTTTTGTCTCCCACAAAGCAATGCAGCAGGGCCGCCTCTGTCTCCTCGATAGACATGTCAGCGGCTAGAACTGGATTATGTTCTGCAGCTGAGTCTGAGCTCCGGCCTTGTGTGTGTGTGTGTGTGTGTGTGTGTGTGTGTGTGTGTGTGTGTGTGTGTGTTGTTCCACAGGGAGCACCCCGGTGGGGTTCGAGTCTGCCTCCATAACGGCAACCTCCTGTTGAGGAGCTGCACCATCCGCAACACTGAGACTGTGGTGGGCATGGTGGTCTACGCCGGTAAGAGCAGAACATCTGTCACTTTGAGGAATACATCACATGTTTGATTGAAGGACTTTTTTTATTCATCTTAACTTCCAGCGGCCTCAGCTGATCTGATCTTTTCCTGACTTCTCAATCAGCTCCTCAAAAGCAGCTCTGAGCTTGTTATTCTCTTCCCTCTGTGTAGTTTGATCTGTTCACCCTTTGTCTTCTCTGTTTGAGTTCCTCATCTTCTTATTCAATCATCTCATCCTCTCTTCTTGAGTGGATGTCAAGCCAGAGAGTTTTCCACTTCCCTCTCCACCTGTTGGTCGGATGTGGAAGGACTTCCTCCCTGGAATCCTCTCCAGATTCTTGTTTTTACTGTCCACTGATCTCCATGCTGGTCTAGTGTGGACATCAGTCTTCATTGTCTTTCATCGTACGTGGGGATTTGTTTGCCGATATACTTCCTGTATTAACGGTCTACATAAGTGAGCATGGACGTATACAGTTTTCCTCTTCCTGTGTGACGTAGGTCATGAGACTAAAGCCATGATGAACAACAGTGGGCCGAGGTACAAGCGCAGCCAGCTGGAGAAGCGTCTGAACACAGACGTGCTGTGGTGTGTGCTCCTGCTCATCATCATGTCTCTGACTGCTGCCGTAGGTGAGTCCCGACCCTGCTCTCGCTTCACAAGTCAGCTAGGAGTAGCAGCAGTGTTACTGCAGGGTATGGCTGAGCGCGTGAAAGCACACGTAGACCACTTGAGAGCCAGTATTGCCATGGAAACCAGTCACCGAAAAGACACTGACGAAGAGCCAGTAAACGCTCCAGAGGCTGATGCCGGGTTCACACTATAACCAATTGTTTGTAGTGTGTTTTCTTGCTAGATTTCCACACGTCCAGTGTGAACCATGTCCAGCTTTAATCTGCAGCTGCTCTGGTGTCTTGGTGTGTTTCAGGTCACGGCCTCTGGCTGAAGAACCTCAAAGACCCGGTCTTTCAGGTTGATACGGACACGTCTCCTGCCCTGGCTGGATTCTATGTCTTCTGGACCATGATCATTGTGCTGCAGGTACACGGTTCACCATTTCAGTCCAAGGTTAACAATTGCATTGTTGCAGTCTTGTTCAAGTCTCTTATTAGCTGCAATTATAGATCCAACGCTTTTTCTTTTGCGGGCTAACCAAAGACATTTGAACATAGTTTTTTCTTTGGATTGCTTCAATGGATTATATCGACGTAGGATTGAGGGTCATGCATTTATTAAACATCTGAAGGTTTCATATTTGACAGCTCATAAGAGTAATCCAACTTAAAAAAAAGAAGTGATAGCAACTATGGGCTTACAACGACTTCATGAGCCGAAATGGACAGAAGCCTGATGAAGAGAAGCAAAACAAACAAAGTAACTCTTACAGCGGTCCTTTGTGACTTCACAGAGGTCAGGGGTCAACACCTCGACTGTCCAGCAGGATTACTACCAACATTTAACATGCCACCACTTTGAGAAGCAATCAGACATTCTAACACCCTCCTCTCTCATATCAGGACTGAGTGGCAAAAGAACTTCAACTTGATGCACACATGTTGCTTGGATCCTCATAGCAGCATGAAAACCAGGGCCACAAACGCCAGCAGGCTGCTAGCATACACAGGCAGACATCTCCACACACATCACACTGCTTATGATTCCATATTCTGCTCGTTTATGAAGAAACATCCGGTCACCAGGCTACATCATAGCCTCTTTTTCCAACTGTGAGACCGGCAATGTGACTGGCTGAGAGAGTATTTAACAATCACCACACCCGCTGATTGATCTTTGCGCTGCTGCACACACACATACACTAAAATAGAAGGTGCACATGGAGACATGAGGGTGCCACGCATGCTTTTTGCACCCTTGTAGAACAGGGCCCTCCTCGTCTCCTCCAGGGAACGGTCACACGTGCACCTCCGGCCGTATTGAAGCCACGTGAAGCTTCATACCGACCTGCCACGCGTTTTGTAAATCTGCCGACAACCGTTCTGGAGCTGCTGAGGTCATGCCAACGCTTGCATACAAGTGCAGCAGTATTGTGTTCCTTTCTCACGTGTGTCGTATTCCTCCGCTTCCGTCTCGGTGTCGATGTTTTTGCTGAAAACCTCCGTTTGTCACTGTGAGAGCTTCCTGTTGCTCCTGCAGTTGACAACGCGATGTAGTCGTGTTTCTTAGCCTACATCCACACGACTACGTTTCCCTTTCAAAACGCATATCCCTTTGCTACGTTCACGCCTGGCGTCCACACTACTCCAGAGTTTTTAGAACCTCATGAAAAGGAGGCGTTTGGAAATGCGACAGACGTCGTGTTGGTTTGGCGTTGTAGTGTGGACGGGAGGAAACAGGAACTTTTGAAATGCATGTCGGGGGAAGCGGGGTCGGTTGTGACACTTTTGTAATGACGCCACGCAACCTTCAATACTTCCACACAATTTTTAGAGCCCAACCCAAACGTGAAAGGCACACTTCTTTGAGAAATGGGAAACATTTGTAAAACTATTGTGTTTTCTTAAATGACTGATTTGTGCAATTCACGGTGGGTCTTATTCAATAGGAAAGGCTAAAACTCGCGTGCTTACATTGAACATTTTCAATCAAGGTTGGTCGAGTTGGTGCTCGTCGTATCCATAAATGCACCATGCATATAATAATCCATTTCTGTCCATCAGGTGCTGATCCCCATTTCTCTGTACGTGTCCATTGAGATGGTGAAACTGGGCCAGATCTACTTCATCCACCATGACTTGGCCTTGTACAACGAGCAGCTGGACTGCAGGATTCAGTGTCGGGCTCTCAACATCACCGAGGACCTGGGTCAGATCCAGTACCTCTTCTCTGATAAGACCGGAACTCTGACGGAGAACAAGATGGTGTTCCGCCGCTGCAGTATCTATGGGGTTGAATACCCTCACGAGGAAAATGGTAAGAACTGATAACATGACTTTCATTTGCCTCCGTTGGACTTATTTTCACAGCAGTGAAGAATCAGAGCAGTTGGTTTTAATACAAACAAATTAGAAGTTGGTGTGATCCTAGCTCACTGTTTGATATCTATTCAGTTTTAAATCTGTGACTTTTGTTTATTTTTTTGTTTTATTGTTATTCAATATTACTGGGTTATTTTTCTGTGTTTTCTGTTGGATGTTCTGTGTGTTGTGCTATTTTTAAACTCTATGACAAGTATTCAAGGTCTAAAAACACGAGCAGTCAGATGATTAGACTATGTGGTTAATAACCCCAGAGGTTAGTCAAACTTATTTGAAAGAGAGAACAAAGGCAATTATTATTAATATAGTTACTACGCACAAATCCATAAGAGTTTACAGACTAAGTAAAGTGGCTCAGATAATGTGGATAATGAACGTGTCTGATGGTCTGCCTGCTCGTATCTCTGAACTTTGTAGTTGTGTGTGTGTGTGTGTGTGTGTGTGTGTGTGTGTATATCTCTCTCCATGGTTTGGCCCTGTGATGTAAATGGTCTCCGTTTGTGTTGCTGTGTGTCAGCTCGGAGGCTGGAGGTGTACGAGGCGGAGAAGATGGAGGCGGCCGGTCGCTCTGTGACTCTGAAGTCGGGCTGCAGTGGTAGATCTCTGAGCGGTCGCTCTCTCAGCTGCAAACACAGCTCTGTGTCTCTGCACACAGTCACTGGTGAGGAGGAGGAGGAGGAGGAGGAGGAGGAGGAGGACCAACCGTCCAATCACATCCAGCACAGGACCAGCGCCTTCTGCAGTCGCGTGGTCAGACTCTCACACACACTCTCACAGACACACACTCTCTCACACACCATCACTGGAGTAGAATAAGAAAATAATTAGATTTCGATTTTTTTAGACCAATATTGCGATTATAAGTCAGTATTCGATGAGTTCCCTATTTTCTGTATATTAACTATATTAACAAACAATACGTTATTCTGTATATAATAGACCAACACAACATTGGATACAGTCAACATATAAACTGCTCTTTCTTCACAAATAATACAATCTTCCACCTTGACTTGTAAATTCAAGCCTTGTAAACATGTAATGTAACTTTCACAAACCTGAGATCTGCGCTCAGTAGAGTGCCGATCTCAGAGAGGTATGTCTGAAATGACCACCACTGTATTGTGTATTGATGAGTATAACCATCAATTGGCTGACGCCCTGTCAAGACACCAATGAAAGGCGTTGTACTACAAACAAGCAGTGATGAATACAGGCCATCGGGTAGAAGTTGTCGTGTAAGGTAGTCATACGGTCTTGTCAAACACAGTTTGAGGTGCTTAGAGGTTCAGCAGTGTGTGTACTGGTGCTTCCATCAGCTGTTAGCCAAAACAGAACAATACAACTGAGCCAACTACCAACAAGTGCTGTAAAGCGTTATCAACACACTTCATTCTAACTCAGAAACAAGCCACGACGTATGCAAGCAATCTGCTCAAAGTTGACCTATAATACATTATAATACAATCTTACCAAAATCAGAATTCAACTTTTCCTGCACCAAAAATCGAATCGCTGCAGCATGATGCGAGATTAGCTGCGGAGAGATTTTTGATCAGTTTGTTTACATGCCACTATGGTAACCTGTCAATATAATTTCTCCCATGACCCTAATCTAAGTGCATTAACACACTCGTGAGCTCTGCTGTCCTTCATGATGGATTCTCTGTCTGTTCAGACCAAGGAGGTGGTACCAGACCCTGAGCTGGTGAGGAAGTTGAACTGGTTCTGCTCTCCCATGCTGGCTCTGAGTGACGGCTCCTCTGGGACTCCGTCCAGCCTGGAGCTCACCTACATCACGGACTTCTTCCTCGCTCTGGCCATCTGTAACAGCGTGGTGGTGTCCTCGCCCAGCCAGCCTCGACACGTGGTGAGAAGATCACAAAATGTTGCTGACAGCATATTCCACAATACGTACGCCAAACTACATATAGTGTATACTGCAGTGGTGGGCCGTCAGGAACTTACTGAGCAGTTCAGCTCAGGAGTTCCCTTGTTCCCATGTTCTCTTCGTATGTCTCTTCGCTGCAGGTGCCTGAGACTCGAACACCTCTCAAGTCCCTGGAGGAAATCAAGCTGATGTTCCAGCGCCTCAGCTTCTCTCCTCTCTCAGCGCTCTCCAGCCTGTCCCCTCCCCAGATCAAAGGAAGCCCCCGCAGCTTCACCAGCAGGCTGTTTGCCCGGGGTAAGACCGACTCCTTCACCTTCTCCACGCCCACTAACAGCACCACAGACGGGTCAGAACCAGGCCGAGAAAGCAACCAGGAAACCTCCAACCTGAGGCGTGAAGTCCACTCATCCTCCAGAGTGGAGAGTGGAGGGGATGCTGAACAGATGGAGGACAGAGAGACAGACGACTATATCGAGGGTGCAAGGACAAACCCCGAGGGGTCCAGGCAGGAAGTCGAGGGCCTGACCGGAGACGTGGATTGTGAGCGAGCCACTGATGATGAACTGCTGTATGAGGCGGAGAGTCCAGACGAGGCGGCTCTGGTCCATGCAGCCCATGCGTACCGCTGCACCCTGAGGGGACGTTCTGCAGAGAGCCTGCTGGTGGATCTTCCAGGAATCGGATCATTGGCTGTCCAGCTACTCCACATCCTTCCCTTTGACTCCAACAGGAAGAAGATGTCGGTGGTGGTCCGCCACCCGCTCACAGGACAGGTGGTGGTTTATACCAAGGGAGCCGACTCTGTCATCATGGACCTGACTGAGACGCCGAAAGGTAATTAACAGAAGGGATGTGACTGAAGAATGCTGTGTTTGAAACATAATAACAATATTAACAGCACTGTCTGTCTGTGTCACTGTCATTCTGTTTTGTTCAGGTTCAGAGCAGGCTCGGGAGATCTACAGTCGCATCAGAGAACAAACTCAAAATCATTTAGACGGCTATGCCAGAGAAGGCCTCCGCACGCTCTGCATCGCTAAAAAGGTACCGCTTCAGGACGGGGAAACCACGCGGCTGTGGACAGTGTTGCGGCTCAGACGTGTCTCCAGAGAGGCGCTAGAGGGGCTTTTATTTTTGAAACAATTGAAAACTGAATGTTGTCATCATACATGTTGCTGGTATGATGACAACATCCAGTCAAAAGATCATTTCCTGTCTGGTTTTGCTGCGTGTTCTGTGTCTGGAGCAGGTCCTGGAAGAGGAGGAGTACGAGGTGTGGTCGAAGGGACAGCTGCTGGCAGAGAGCAGCATCGAGCACCGAGAGGAGCTGCTGCTGGAGGCGGCTCAGAGACTGGAGACCAACCTCACCCTGCTGGGTAGGAGAGGCGCTCAGCGCAGACATGACCGTGTGCACATCAGAGCTTGGAGCAGCAGTACTTAAAGTACGTTGTGTCTCTATATCTGTGTGTGTGTGTGTGTGTACAGGCACCACGGGGATCGTGGACAGGCTGCAGGAGGATGTCCCAGACACCATCGAAGCTCTGCAGAGGGCTGGGATCAAAGTGTGGATCCTCACTGGAGACAAGAAAGAGACGGCCATCAACATCGCCTACGCCTGCAAGCTCCTTTGTCCCAACGACCAACTGCTGACAGCCAGCTGTGGAAGCAAGGTCAGTACTACTACTACTACTACTACTACTACTACTACTACTGGCCAGATGTAATGTTCACTTCACTGCATTGTGTGACTACTGCCAATGTCATTTTGAATGGTAATGTTAAGGTAATTGCTCTGGACATAAAGGATTCTCAAACCTATGGCACCAGTGTTTAGTCTTTTTTTACATGTTATCTACTGTAATATTTGGCCCTATGTGTTGTACAAAAACAAAAACCAGCTGCCTGATGCCAGTCAACCATTTAGGGCATTTCAGGTGTTTTTTGACCATCTGGCTTTTCTCCAAATTGCGTCACCAGCAACTCCCCAAGTTTCCAATATCCCTTCCGTCATGTCTTCTGTCACGTTTTTCATATTCACAGAACAATGAATCTTAGAAATATCTTGATAACAGCACAATTTCTAAGATATAGCACGCGTATATTTTGGATCACTTTGGGAAGTCTGCTTTATCTTGGGAAGATTGGACCAGTTCCTCAACATCCCGATGTATAATATACGATGCCAAACGTACGCAACAGTAATCCTGGAGTTCTTCCACACATCAGGATGCATGTGCGGCTTTACTCGAGGAGCTCAAACTGGAAGTGCAGCGTGGCGTCGCCGGTTTGACGGAAGTGACTGCAGCGGGGGATCCTGGAGAGTCCTCCTCAGGCGGTGTGGGAGGCTTCGTCCTGGTTCTGGACGGACGGACCCTGGACTGGGCCCTGCAGGAGGAGCCGAGGAGCGACTTCCTGGAGCTGAGCCGGAGATGCAAGGCAGTCATCTGCTGCAGGTCCACTCCGCTGCAGAAGAGCAAGGTGGTCCGGCTGATCCGGGACCAGCTTGGTGTTATGACCCTGGCTGTGGGTAAGGACTTGGCCTGATGACTTCCCTCTCATTGTCTGGAATAATTACTTTTTCCCGCTAAGAAGTTTTCTCATTTCCTGAAACTAAACGTCAAGTCTAAGCCTGAGTTGGATAGCAGAGAGGGAGCGGTTATTGTTCGACCTGCTAATAACTGTTAGACACAATATAATAGTGGCTGTGGGGGGGGCAATGCAGATAAAACCTTATGAAACGCCTTGTGCATGTACTTAAACGTGGACCTGTTTCTGTTCATTCAGGTGATGGGGCCAACGATGTGAGCATGATTCAGGTGTCTGATGTGGGCGTAGGGATATGTGGTCAGGAGGGCATGCAGGTAATGACCCCTCCATCCATCCTGACAGAACACTACCAGACCCACAGCGGCCTGTAGACATGCAGCTTTCTTTAGCTGTTCTACTCAACTCTGTTTGATTGATCTCCAAGCTCTCTCACTGTATCTTACTCTTCCTTCCCCCAGGCTGTGATGTCCAGTGACTTTGCCGTCTCCAGGTTTAAACACCTCAGGAAGCTGCTGCTTGTCCACGGCCACTGGTGCTACTCTCGTCTGGCAAACATGATCCTCTATTTCATCTACAAGAATGTGGTGAGAGTTCTGTGTGTATCAATGTTTCTCAAATGGCTTCATTTAAGTGTCTGGTACTCCCGAGGAAAACAGCCCTAAAGATTCCTCGCTGTCTGTCTGTCTGCAGATGTATGTGAATCTGCTGTTCTGGTATCAGTTCTTCTGTGGATTCTCTGGGAGCGTCATGACCAACTCCTGGGTGCTCATCCTCTTCAACCTGATCTTCACCTCCGTTCCTCCGCTCATCTACGGCGTCCTGGACCGGGACACGGCTGCACACACTCTGATGGAGCTGCCCGAGCTCTACCGGGAGGTGCAGACCTCCGAGGTGACTTCATGCACATGCAATCACAGCGGCTGTTGTTCAGCGTTTCGCTCTGTTGTTTATTCATTTTTTTCCATCATCATGTCAAACATTTCCTATTTCTAAGGAATGGAGAAGCTTTTGAAATGGGACCACAGGGAGCCAAAGCTCTACTCTGAGACCCAGGATCCAGGATCAAGTCCAACATGCCATAGTCTACTGACTGGACTAGATAAAGACTTTCTATAAGATTGTCCAGCTCGGGACCTTTTTGTTTTTTCTTCATGTGTGGACAGGACATGAAACGTGGACCTGTGTTTAGAAGGACTAAGTGAGTCCTTTGTCTCTGCAGGTCTATGCTCCCTACATGTTCTGGATCACAGTCCTGGATGCGTTTTACCAAAGCCTCATCTGCTTCTTTGTGCCTTACTTTGTAAGTACACCGTGTCAAATCCTTCAGTAGCCGACAGCCTTGCAGCTGATCGTCCTATCACGTAGCTGTAAACGCTGCTCATACAGTCGGTGATGTTTGTCTCAGGCTTTCAGGGGATCCAGCGTTAGTGAGCTGTCCTTCGGCTCTCCCATCAACGCCTCGGCCCTCCTCATCGTCCTGCTGCACCAAGTCATCGAGAGTCACACTCTGGTCAGACGCACTGCTGTACAGTAGGGGTGGTTGTTTGTGATCAGAGTCCAGACAGGAAGTGACATCAGGATCTGTGCGTCTCCAGTTGTGTTGTGGCTTAACCAAAACATCTGTGTCGTTTTGCAGACGTGGATTCATGTGCTGGTGCTGGTGCTCAGTGGTGGGTCCTACTTGGGCTTCGTGCTGCTCTTCAGTTTGTTCTGCGTGACCTGCAGCCCCCCCACCAACCCTGTGGGGGTGGAAACCCTCGAGATGTCCCAGCCTCTCTTCTACATCGTATGTGCTCTCACTACTGTGACGGCTCTGTTACCCAGGTACACACACACACACACACACGCACACACTCAAACACACAACTGGAAAAGTGCACAAGCTGGGTCCAACTTCAGTGCAGCCTACTTTGAAGTCATAAAGGCTTTCCGTTACAAAAGCCGACTTCATACAGCTGCTCTCTTGTTCTATTATTGAAGCCATGCTGCTAGCTGCTAGCTGCTAGCTGCTAGCTGCTAGCTGCTAGCTGCTAGCTGCTAGCTGCTAGCTGCTAGCTGCTAGCTGCTAGCTGCTAGCTGCTAGCTGCTAGCTGCTAGCTGCTAGCTGCTAGCTGCTAGCTGCTAGCTGCTAGCTGCTAGCTGCTAGCTGCTAGCTGCTAGCTGCTAGCTGCTAAGCTGCTAAGCTGCTAGCTGCTCAAGGCCGATCGATGTCGTCGGCCTTGAGGACTCCTCCACAAAACGACGCAGGGAAGAGAGCGACGAGGACGAGGAGGCTGCTGCGAAGAGGCCGAGGTGGTCCGAAGAGAGCGACGAGGATTGACTCTACGATGGGACGGGCTGACATTGTGTTCCCTTTGGCCGGAAAAAGTAAGTAGGAGCTTCTGTTTTGTTGAGAAAGTGACCGAGAATAGTCCACAATATAAAAACAAAGTAATCTTTTGTAACATACCTACAAACTGTATGCTACGTCTATTTGTTCATAATTCATTTCTTATTTGGTCATTCAAACATTATTTGTCCGTCTGACTTACGATGATTTATTGTTCCCTCTCTTACTCCATCACCGTGGACAAAAAAGGTGAGTCAGAGCTTCTGATTTAGAATCTATAATGTAAAGGCAAAGTTAGAAATAGCTCAATGTATTATAATGTTAATCTGTTTATGCCTTTAGTATGTTTATTTTATAATTGAAATATTGTTTTATTAACCATTCTGTCTCATACTTAACTTTTACAATACTCCACCACCTGAGCTGCTGCTGTTCACCGTGGACAAAAAAGGTTGGTATGAGCGTCAAAATATATTAATCATTTACTATCTTTGATTCACGCTGACCCTGATTTCCCTAACGCTGACCCATATGATGGTGACGCTTTTAATGCTGCTTTTGAGTGTATTATTGACAGGTACAGGTATGGGCTACCTGAGGAGGAGGAGGAGGAGGAGGACCCTGAGATCGATGTCGTCGGCCTTGAGGACTCCTCCACAAAACGACGCAGGGAAGAGAGCGACGAGGAGGAGGAGGCTGCTGCGAAGAGGCCGAGGTGGTCCGAAGAGAGCGACTCGGATTGACTCTACGATGGGACGGGCTGACATTGTGTTCCCTTTGGCCGGAAAAAGTAAGTAGGAGCTTCTGTTTTGTTGAGAAAGTGACCGAGAATAGTCTACAATATAAAAACAAAGTCATATTATGTAACATACCTACAAACTGTGCTACGTCTATTTGTTCATAATTAATTTCATTCATTTTCAAAATCATTCAAAGATTATTTGTCCGTCTTACTTAAGATATGAATCATTTAGTATCTTTGATTCAATGAATACAATATTATTTGTCTTACCGTTATTTTTATTTTTCTCTCTCTCACTCCACCTTTCACGCTGGACTAAAAGATGAGTATGAGCATATATACTTATGTATATGTAGTTTTATAAACTTAGTTCAGGAACATTTTTGTCCTATTTCTCTCTCTCTCTTGCAGGATTACAGGAACAACAGGGGACTCTGCACCGCCGGAGCTTCCGAAGAGACGGCCCCCACCCTACAGTCTCCGTTCCCGCCAGCCGCCGGACATCAACGGTCCCCCATCGATCGCCTAACCTCCTTTCTACAAACCCTCCTCGTTTCTTCTTCCTTACATCCCTTAATTTCTTCATCCCTACCCTACATCCCTTCATCTCTTCATCCCTACCCTACATCCCTTCATCCCTACCCCACATCCCTTCATCCCTACCCCACATCCCTTCATCTCTTCATCCCTACCCCACATCCCTTCATCCCTACCCCACATCCCTTCATCCCTACCCCACATCCCTTCATCCCTCTACCCCTACCCTATATCTATTCATCCCTCGACCCCTTCCGCTTCTTGAATCTAACAATCATTCCACTATGCAATAAACCTCTCGAAACTCATACTGTTATTGCCGTGGTCCTTGTTAGTGAAATAAATAAAAATATACTGGTGTGTATATATATATATATATAAAGTAATGTGTGTTGTTGTGTAAACACTGAGATAATTAATGAGGACGTTTCTTTATTTACAGATGTTTCCTGGTCATTCTTCTGCAGGATTGTGTGAACTGCTCCGACTCATTTCTCAACTTCACTGGTTTGGTGTTGCATTCAGTAAAACACGAGTCCTCTAAAGTCACACGTTTGTATTGTGAGATTTTTTTTGGTTCAACTTCAGTCATGTTGAGTTCCTGTGAAGCTTCTTAAATGGTGAATATAACATGTATAGTGGCTTAAAACAGCTTTGCATCTGTCAACAAGCAGCTACACCGAGTCATGAGGATTACTTTGTCGAACACAGGATTTTAAATCAGTCCATACACAGATCAAAGCATTGGCACATATCCAACAGCTCTGAGAAACCATCAACGGTCAGGGAGGTAAGAAGATGAACACATAAGACGGATTGTAAACACTTCAGGAATAATACTAAGTATTTCATAAGGTAATTAAGCATTAACTTGGGTTTGTTAGACAGAAAAAACAATGCTTTCTCCACACATACAACCAACAGGCCATGCTGGCAGTAAAGATGTGATGATCATTAAACAAAAAACATTGAAGGATGAAAAATTGAGGCAAAAAAACATTGCTACTCTTGGATACCACTGCAAAAGACAAAAACAAAACAAAAAAGTGAATTGTGTCCTGAAGGTGGACCCAGAGGTAACATGCTGTTACAAAACAGCGTGAGTTTGTGCGTGTTGTTTTGCTTCCGGGGTCAGCGTCTGACCCCGGAAGCAAAACAGACAGACAGACCAGTCCACCGAAAACGTTATATTTACCACAATTTAAGCTTCTGCATTTTCCAAATGCACCAGTATTATTGTTCGGTTTGTAAGCCTTGTACCGAACGGTTTAAAACGAATACGTGATGTTACACCCCTAGAAACAAATAACCGTAGCTGTGGCGCCATCATGAGGTTAGTAGGTGGTAAGACAGCAGTGAAGGCCCAGGTATAAAATGGGCCTTCACTAAAATGCACGGCCGCCACTGTTACAATGTTAACTGAGGTAAATACATTTTGTCATAGACTTCCATAGAACCTGACTTCATTTTGCAACCAGAGGAGTCGGTCCGTAGAGAGAATGCACATTTTAAAACATATTTATGAATATTGTATTCCATTGCTGCCGATTAATCCCGATTAATTAACGCCTGGTGTGTGTGTGTGTGTGTGTGTGTGTGTGTGTGTGTGTGTGTGTGTGTGTGTGTGTGTGTGTGTGTGTGTGTGTGTGTGTGTGTGTGTGTGTGTGTGTGTGTGTGTGTGTGTGTGTGTGTGTGTGTGTGTGTGTGTGTGTGTGTGTGTGTGTGTGTGTGTTGTTCCACAGGGAGCACCCCGGTGGGGTTCGAGTCGGCCTCCATAACGGCAACCTCCTGTTGAGGAGCTGCACCATCCGCAACACTGAGACTGTGGTGGGCATGGTGGTCTACGCCGGTAAGAGCAGAACATCTGTCACTTTGAGGAATACATCACATGTTTGATTGAAGGACTTTTTTTATTCATCTTAACTTCCAGCGGCCTCAGCTGATCTGATCTTTTCCTGACTTCTCAATCAGCTCCTCAAAAGCAGCTCTGAGCTTGTTATTCTCTTCCCTCTGTGTAGTTTGATCTGTTCACCCTTTGTCTTCTCTGTTTGAGTTCCTCATCTTCTTATTCAATCATCTCATCCTCTCTTCTTGAGTGGATGTCAAGCCAGAGAGTTTTCCACTTCCCTCTCCACCTGTTGGTCGGATGTGGAAGGACTTCCTCCCTGGAATCCTCTCCAGATTCTTGTTTTTACTGTCCACTGATCTCCATGCTGGTCTAGTGTGGACATCAGTCTTCATTGTCTTTCATCGTACGTGGGGATTTGTTTGCCGATATACTTCCTGTATTAACGGTCTACATAAGTGAGCATGGACGTATACAGTTTTCCTCTTCCTGTGTGACGTAGGTCATGAGACTAAAGCCATGATGAACAACAGTGGGCCGAGGTACAAGCGCAGCCAGCTGGAGAAGCGTCTGAACACAGACGTGCTGTGGTGTGTGCTCCTGCTCATCATCATGTGTCTGACTGCTGCCGTAGGTGAGTCCCGACCCTGCTCTCGCTTCACAAGTCAGCTAGGAGTAGCAGCAGTGTTACTGCAGGGTATGGCTGAGCGCGTGAAAGCACACGTAGACCACTTGAGAGCCAGTATTGCCATGGAAACCAGTCACCGAAAAGACACTGACGAAGAGCCAGTAAACGCTCCAGAGGCTGATGCCGGGTTCACACTATAACCAATTGTTTGTAGTGTGTTTTCTTGCCAGATTTCCACACGTCCAGTGTGAACCATGTCCAGCTTTAATCTGCAGCTGCTCTGGTGTCTTGGTGTGTTTCAGGTCACGGCCTCTGGCTGAAGAACCTCAAAGACCCGGTCTTTCAGGTTGATACGGACACGTCTCCTGCCCTGGCTGGATTCTATGTCTTCTGGACCATGATCATTGTGCTGCAGGTACACGGTTCACCATTTCAGTCCAAGGTTAACAATTGCATTGTTGCAGTCTTGTTCAAGTCTCTTATTAGCTGCAATTATAGATCCAACGCTTTTTCTTTTGCGGGCTAACCAAAGACATTTGAACATAGTTTTTTCTTTGGATTGCTTCAATGGATTATATCGACGTAGGATTGAGGGTCATGCATTTATTAAACATCTGAAGGTTTCATATTTGACAGCTCATAAGAGTAATCCAACTTAAAAAAAAGAAGTGATAGCAACTATGGGCTTACAACGACTTCATGAGCCGAAATGGACAGAAGCCTGATGAAGAGAAGCAAAACAAACAAAGTAACTCTTACAGCGGTCCTTTGTGACTTCACAGAGGTCAGGGGTCAACACCTCGACTGTCCAGCAGGATTACTACCAACATTTAACATGCCACCACTTTGAGAAGCAATCAGACATTCTAACACCCTCCTCTCTCATATCAGGACTGAGTGGCAAAAGAACTTCAACTTGATGCACACATGTTGCTTGGATCCTCATAGCAGCATGAAAACCAGGGCCACAAACGCCAGCAGGCTGCTAGCATACACAGGCAGACATCTCCACACACATCACACTGCTTATGATTCCATATTCTGCTCGTTTATGAAGAAACATCCGGTCACCAGGCTACATCATAGCCTCTTTTTCCAACTGTGAGACCGGCAATGTGACTGGCTGAGAGAGTATTTAACAATCACCACACCCGCTGATTGATCTTTGCGCTGCTGCACACACACATACACTAAAATAGAAGGTGCACATGGAGACATGAGGGTGCCACGCATGCTTTTTGCACCCTTGTAGAACAGGGCCCTCCTCGTCTCCTCCAGGGAACGGTCACACGTGCACCTCCGGCCGTATTGAAGCCACGTGAAGCTTCATACCGACCTGCCACGCGTTTTGTAAATCTGCCGACAACCGTTCTGGAGCTGCTGAGGTCATGCCAACGCTTGCATACAAGTGCAGCAGTATTGTGTTCCTTTCTCACGTGTGTCGTATTCCTCCGCTTCCGTCTCGGTGTCGATGTTTTTGCTGAAAACCTCCGTTTGTCACTGTGAGAGCTTCCTGTTGCTCCTGCAGTTGACAACGCGATGTAGTCGTGTTTCTTAGCCTACATCCACACGACTACGTTTCCCTTTCAAAACGCATATCCCTTTGCTACGTTCACGCCTGGCGTCCACACTACTCCAGAGTTTTTAGAACCTCATGAAAAGGAGGCGTTTGGAAATGCGACAGACGTTGGTTTGGCGTTGTAGTGTGGACGGGAGGAAACAGGAACTTTTGAAATGCATGTCGGGGGAAGCGGGGTCGGTTGTGACACTTTTGTAATGACGCCACGCAACCTTCAATACTTCCACACAATTTTTAGAGCCCAACCCAAACGTGAAAGGCACACTTCTTTGAGAAATGGGAAACATTTGTAAAACTATTGTGTTTTCTTAAATGACTGATTTGTGCAATTCACGGTGGGTCTTATTCAATAGGAAAGGCTAAAACTCGCGTGCTTACATTGAACATTTTCAATCAAGGTTGGTCGAGTTGGTGCTCGTCGTATCCATAAATGCACCATGCATATAATAATCCATTTCTGTCCATCAGGTGCTGATCCCCATTTCTCTGTACGTGTCCATTGAGATGGTGAAACTGGGCCAGATCTACTTCATCCACCATGACTTGGCCTTGTACAACGAGCAGCTGGACTGCAGGATTCAGTGTCGGGCTCTCAACATCACCGAGGACCTGGGTCAGATCCAGTACCTCTTCTCTGATAAGACCGGAACTCTGACGGAGAACAAGATGGTGTTCCGCCGCTGCAGTATCTATGGGGTTGAATACCCTCACGAGGAAAATGGTAAGAACTGATAACATGACTTTCATTTGCCTCCGTTGGACTTATTTTCACAGCAGTGAAGAATCGGAGCAGTTGGTTTTAATACAAACAAATTAGAAGTTGGTGTGATCCTAGCTCACTGTTTGATATCTATTCAG
Organism: Ophthalmolycus amberensis; assembly: GCA_024529925.1. Lineage (NCBI taxonomy): Eukaryota > Metazoa > Chordata > Actinopteri > Perciformes > Zoarcidae > Ophthalmolycus > Ophthalmolycus amberensis. The sequence goes on along the minus strand of JAFEUB010001600.1, from coordinate 73,011 downwards.
TTTTAAATCTGTGACTTTTGTTTATTTTTTTGTTTTATTGTTATTCAATATTACTGGGTTATTTTTCTGTGTTTTCTGTTGGATGTTCTGTGTGTTGTGCTATTTTTAAACTCTGACAAGTATTCAAGGTCTAAAAACACGAGCAGTCAGATGATTAGACTATGTGGTTAATAACCCCAGAGGTTAGTCAAACTTATTTGAAAGAGAGAACAAAGGCAATTATTATTAATATAGTTGCTACGCACAAATCCATAAGAGTTTACAGACTAAGTAAAGTGGCTCAGATAATGTGGATAATGAACGTGTCTGATGGTCTGCCTGCTCGTATCTCTGAACTTTGTAGTTGTGTGTGTGTGTGTGTGTGTGTGTGTGTGTGTGTATATCTCTCTCCATGGTTTGGCCCTGTGATGTAAATGGTCTCCGTTTGTGTTGCTGTGTGTCAGCTCGGAGGCTGGAGGTGTACGAGGCGGAGAAGATGGAGGCGGCCGGTCGCTCTGTGACTCTGAAGTCGGGCTGCAGTGGTAGATCTCTGAGCGGTCGCTCTCTCAGCTGCAAACACAGCTCTGTGTCTCTGCACACAGTCACTGGTGAGGAGGAGGAGGAGGAGGAGGACCAGCGCCTTCTGCAGTCGCGTGGTCAGACTCTCACACACACTCTCACAGACACACACTCTCTCACACACCATCACTGGAGTAGAATAAGAAAATAATTAGATTTCGATTTTTTTAGACCAATATTGCGATTATAAGTCAGTATTCGATGAGTTCCCTATTTTCTGTATATTAACTATATTAACAAACAATACGTTATTCTGTATATAATAGACCAACACAACATTGGATACAGTCAACATATAAACTGCTCTTTCTTCACAAATAATACAATCTTCCACCTTGACTTGTAAATTCAAGCCTTGTAAACATGTAATGTAACTTTCACAAACCTGAGATCTGCGCTCAGTAGAGTGCCGATCTCAGAGAGGTATGTCTGAAATGACCACCACTGTATTGTGTATTGATGAGTATAACCATCAATTGGCTGACGCCCTGTCAAGACACCAATGAAAGGCGTTGTACTACAAACAAGCAGTGATGAATACAGGCCATCGGGTAGAAGTTGTCGTGTAAGGTAGTCATACGGTCTTGTCAAACACAGTTTGAGGTGCTTAGAGGTTCAGCAGTGTGTGTACTGGTGCTTCCATCAGCTGTTAGCCAAAACAGAACAATACAACTGAGCCAACTACCAACAAGTGCTGTAAAGCGTTATCAACACACTTCATTCTAACTCAGAAACAAGCCACGACGTATGCAAGCAATCTGCTCAAAGTTGACCTATAATACATTATAATACAATCTTACCAAAATCAGAATTCAACTTTTCCTGCACCAAAAATCGAATCGCTGCAGCATGATGCGAGATTAGCTGCGGAGAGATTTTTGATCAGTTTGTTTACATGCCACTATGGTAACCTGTCAATATAATTTCTCCCATGACCCTAATCTAAGTGCATTAACACACTCGTGAGCTCTGCTGTCCTTCATGATGGATTCTCTGTCTGTTCAGACCAAGGAGGTGGTACCAGACCCTGAGCTGGTGAGGAAGTTGAACTGGTTCTGCTCTCCCATGCTGGCTCTGAGTGACGGCTCCTCTGGGACTCCGTCCAGCCTGGAGCTCACCTACATCACGGACTTCTTCCTCGCTCTGGCCATCTGTAACAGCGTGGTGGTGTCCTCGCCCAGCCAGCCTCGACACGTGGTGAGAAGATCACAAAATGTTGCTGACAGCATATTCCACAATACGTACGCCAAACTACATATAGTGTATACTGCAGTGGTGGGCCGTCAGGAACTTACTGAGCAGTTCAGCTCAGGAGTTCCCTTGTTCCCATGTTCTCTTCGTATGTCTCTTCGCTGCAGGTGCCTGAGACTCGAACACCTCTCAAGTCCCTGGAGGAAATCAAGCTGATGTTCCAGCGCCTCAGCGCCTCAGCTGATGTTCCAGCGCCTCAGCGCCTCAGCTTCTCTCCTCTGCACTTCTGTCCAGGATGGACAGAAGTGCAATGATGTCATGTGGAGAACAGGATAGTGAATTACAACACATTCAATGTAATTACAGCACATTTAATGTATGACACAACCACGACAGGAGGCAACACCTGGTCCAGGTAAACCCGGATACACAGGAACCTGTGAGGCGAGAAAGCACAGAGACTCTGGTGAAGAAGCAGGTCAATAATGTGCATTAATGATATCGGTAATATGAAATAGTAATGTGAGTGTAGCTGCACTGATCCAACAATAATGGCGACGCTTCGTACTGATGTCTTGATGAACTTTATTTTCCGTTCTCGCTCTTCCTCTCTCTCTCTCTCCACTCTGACACCATAGACACCACAGACACCGTGAAAACGTGTGCACCTCTTGGATCACATGCAGAATCAGTTTACCCTGGTCGTTTACTCCTCTTAGCTTCTGCGCAAGCTAACGACCCACAATGCCACGGTCATATGCCCACGCCCACTCTGGGTGTGGCCTGTTACTTAGCAACATACAGGACGAAATATGATACATTGAGGCACCACATACGGTACCATATAAACTCAAAAGAATAAACAATTACACATGTCTCCTTGACAGTTACACTCCCACCAAGTTACTGTAATTTATGATGACCCTTATATGCAAATATTCAAATAAAACCAGTAACTTTCAGAACCAAATGTTTGATACTGTAAACCAATTTCATGTCAACCTGATACTTTGACCTTTCCACACAGGTAGGCAAATACTATTTGTCCTACTGAAATACATTTGAGTTGTCTTCCGCAAGCACGACTAATTTATGAATAGGACGTTCAAGAATGAGTCGTGAACCTTCTTTCCCTAGTTTTCTATTTCCTATCTGTAGTGTGACTTTTCTCACTTGACCATCATCATCCTTGCAAGCATCCAGTATTCTTCCAAGTCTCCACTCGTTGCGCGAAATCCCTTCCTCTTTGACAATGACGATATCTCCAATCTTCACATTTCTTTTTGAAGAGTGCCAGCGTTGTCTGAAAGTGATGTTTCAAGTCAAAGGATAATGAATCATTCTATAATCGCCCTCCCACCCTGAGGACACCATCTTGCAATACTGGATCAAGCTGGAACAATGCATGACTATGTGACAATTTTCCATGACTCTGTATTTGCATGTCCTCTTTAAAGGCATCCTCTTGTGCCAGTTTTACAAGCACTACACTGGCCGCTTTCCTGTCTCCAACGTTTATGGATTCCGTTGGTTTGACTCTCTTTGCGAGTCGCTGAATCCGAGCAACACTCAGTGCTGTATGCCATTTGGAGATCCTCTTAAATCTCTCCTCTTTTACTACCTGTGTCATCTTGACTTCAGGTTCACCTATCAGAAGCTCTGGAGTTGAGTTTGGTATGACAAGGTCCCTTTTCCACAGGAATCCAGGTCCAGTCAGTAAGTCATCCTTCAGAGATGTACCATCATATTTGGCAGAGCAGTCGAACACAACCCTAATCTTCTTTGGCTTTCTTGGGTGATTAACCCCTTGGTGAGGAATGTACCAAACATTTCCTACTTTTGGTTGGCATTCAGCTCTCTCTGCATCGCCATCCTTGAAGACGCCCTCCATGAATATAACGTAGTCATCCTTGAACTTGGGTTTTTTGTCAAATTTCCTTTTGAGGTGCTTCAACCGCACCGGAGCCGGTCGCTTATTTTCTGGCAGTTGTGGGCGTGTCTTAAAGGGGGGTGGCATTTCCAGATGTCCATCTGTGTTCTGATTCATTCGTTCATTCAGTAGTTGTAGAAACTGTATATCATCCTGTGATATGCTCTTTTCCCCAGAAGTAGTATCCTTGAATTCTGATTCTAGCGCTCTGATGACACTGGCTGGTGTCAATAGTGGAAGTTCCTTAACTGATACACGATGACACAAGCCTGTCACTTCTGTTGACGTTGCCACCAGTGAGGAGCTGCCAACAATGCTCCAGCCCAGATCAGTTCTGACAGCATATGGTTCTTCATCACCTCCTGTGATGACTTGTCGAGGCACCAACGCTCTGGAGCAGTCATAGCCGATTAGGAGACCAACCTCACAGTCCATTAGCTCTGGTATTTCTTGTGCTAATCTCTTCAGATGTTTCCACCTTTTAGCAGTTTCAGGAGTAGGAATGTGAGAACGTTCAAGTGGAATGAAGTCTCTGGTGTAGACAGGTGGTAAGTTGATAAAGCTTTGTGAGGAAAACCCCCTAACTCTAAGATCGCTAACTCTTTCACTCTGTACCATGGAATCTCTTCCCATCATAGTGGTGAGCTTTAACTTGACTGGCTCTAAACTTGCCCCCATCCCTCTACCTATCTCTTGGTCTACAAAGGTGTTGCTACTCTGTGTATCCAGCAAGGCATACACTAAGGTCTCTGTTTCAGGCGTGGTTGTTGAAGAAATCCATACAGGCAGTATCATGGATGTCCTCCCACCATCGCCTTTGTCTACACAGCAAGAGAGAGAAGACATGTTTTCATCTGCTTGCGTGGCATGAGAAGGAGATGGGACTGCAGCCGCAGATGGACGGTTCTCATGAAGTGGTGTCGGATGATACTTCTTACATGTATCACAAATTGCTTTGTTTTTGCAGTCTCTTGAATTGTGTCCTCTCCTAAGACAGCCAAAGCAGAGGTTGTTGTCAAATATAAACCTTCTCTTTTCTTCGACAGGCTCATTGGCGAATGTCTGGCATTTGTGGATGGAATGGCTCTCTCCACAGCACAGGCATGTGACAGGGTTTGAAGATGAGGAGTTTACTCTCTTAAATCTGCTTGACTCGTTTGAGCTGTTCTCCACAGCATTGTAGGTTCTCATCACAGTCTTATCAGGTGCTTTCACACTTGTGATGAACGCATTAGCCTTTGGGCGCCTTTCTTCAGTAGTCTTCAAGGCTTGAAAGGAAGTTATAGGATTGCATGCAATTTCTGCTTCTTCAGCAACAAATTTAGCAAACTCATTGAAATGAGGATATTCCTCTGTTTGCTTCAACTGCTTTGTGACGCGACGATTCCAGCGAGAGGTCACCCAGTCAGGGAGTTTTTGCAGCATTTTCAGATTCTCTTCACAATCATTTAACACCTGGAGCCCTTTGATGTGTGGCATGGCATTGCTGCAGGCTGTCAAAAAATCACTGTATTGTCTCAGTTTAACTGACTCTCTTGAGCCAATCTTTGGCCAGTTGTTCAGTTTCTCTCTAAATGCACGCTGGATGACAAAAGGGTGTCCATAGCGGGCATTTAGTGTATCCCATGCCTGGTCGTAGGCATCATCATCCTTTCGATAAAAGCTTCCATCCAATACAGATCGTGCCTCACCACTTATGTACTTCTGCAGATAGAAAAACCTGTCTGCTGGATTTGTGCATCGCTGTTCTATTAATGTCTTAAAACTCATGCTCCACTCTAAGAACTTAAGTGGATCCCCTGAGAAGACTGAAGGCTCAGGTGCAGGAAGTCTGGTAAGAACCATTGCATCATGTAGGGCTTGTACCAATGATAGTTCGTTGTTAGTCCTGTTTGTATGTTCACTGTTATTGCTCTTACATGTATGTTCCCCTTTAATCTCTGGAAGAGGAACTGGAGGACAATTGGCCAGCTCACTACACGCTACGCTTCTCTCATCCAAGGCTTCACCTGAGTCAGCTTCTGAATATACCCTAAGCTTCGCAGCTATTACTTCAAGATCTCTCTGATTTTCCAGTCTTTTAAGTTCTTGCCTTTGTGCAGCAATTGTCGCTTCCATCTTTATTTCAGCTTTCTTTGCAGCCAACTGTGCATCAAATTCTGCTCTTTTCACTGTGATGCTTGCTCGTTCCAATGAAGAGTTGGAGTGGCAACTACGAACAGTGGATTTGGAGATTATTGTTCCAAATATTGATTGGGCATACTCTTTGTCAAGAACCACACAAAGTCTTGCATTTTCTGCTTTAGCATCAAACTCCTCTAGCCCCACTTCACTCATGCGTACATTCATGAGCCCCATCAAATCTCTTGCTACTGCAGTGCAAGAATCCATCTTTCTTCTAATTTCTGTAGAAGGCACAGACTGAGATCTTATAAATTCGTACGCATCTTTCACTTGTGTCTCCAAACCTTCAGCAGCATCCATCATGTATGCCAAGTCTTGGTCGGAGCACTCATCCTGAAGTTGCGCACGTGTTTCTCGCGCCTTTTCTTTCCAGCTTTGATATAGCTTGAAGAATTTACTCTCTCTGTGAGAAGCCTCGAGTTGCTTCAGCTCCAACATTTTGGAGGTTAACTTTCTCTCTCGTGAGGATTTCCTGGGTTCAACTCTCGCAGAGGTAGAGGTAGGCTCTATTATTGCTACTCGGTGTATTTCTATTTTTGCATAAATATCACCTATGATTAACTCTAACCTCTCCCTTTCAACATCATCAGTTTGTGATTGTAATTGTTCGTTCAAGTTAGTCAGTTCTAATTGCAAAGACTCAATTTGTTCAGTGAGTTGACCAGCCTGTGATTCTTCACTGTGCACAGACATCGTACATTTCAGACATAACACTGTAACACTAAGTAACTGCTAACATGCATAACCTTTACCACCATGTCATTTTGAGCAACCTCAGTGCTTATGTTTTGTAAGTCTGAGTCATTTTCTCAAATGAACCACTTCATATACTCATTACAAAGTGCATTTGAACTCTCAGATCAGAACATTAAACCATTCATAACAATGCCTCTAGTAAAGCAAGAACAACAATTGAGTTATGAACACACTGTCATAAGTAGACCAATAATTTAACCACAATTTCTTCTTTCTTTCAACTTTAACAAATGTCCATAAAGTTGTGGTGTAACACAGTCAAACCTGATGCAGTCTGCGAGGAAGCCGTGCCTCCTGAAGACCGCTATGAGATGAAACAGTCACTGCACGCTGAAGCCTGTAGACAGGTTATTTGGAGAGCTGTAGGTTGCACTGACGAATGCTGCCCTCTAGTGATGAAGTCGCGGTACTCTCAACCCGCCGAAATCCGGAGCCAACACTTCCGTCTTCTCCCGTTAGTTGGCAAGCATCCCCTCCAACGTCCTCTCTGTCAGTTACACGCTGCCCCGCTGCTCTTGCTTCCACCTCTCTGGTCACGCGCCGATCGTCACTCTTAGCCGTTGGCGGTACGTTTTCACTGTAGCTGCACTGATCCAACAATAATGGCGACGCTTCGTACTGATGTCTTGATGAACTTTATTTTCCGTTCTCGCTCTTCCTCTCTCTCTCTCTCCACTCTGACACCATAGACACCACAGACACCGTGAAAACGTGTGCACCTCTTGGATCACATGCAGAATCAGTTTACCCTGGTCGTTTACTCCTCTTAGCTTCTGCGCAAGCTAACGACCCACAATGCCACGGTCATATGCCCACGCCCACTCTGGGTGTGGCCTGTTACTTAGCAACATACAGGACGAAATATGATACATTGAGGCACCACATACGGTACCATATAAACTCAAAAGAATAAACAATTACACATGTCTCCTTGACAGTTACAGTGAGTAATAATAAAAGTGATATTAGCAGTTGGAGTCAGCAGGGCCATGGTAGGAGGAAGGACCAGGGTCCAGATGAAACCATGCTCCATGGAAACCTGTGAGGAGAGGAAGCACAAGGACTCCGGGGAAGAGACAAAATCAGTACTGTGCATTAATGGTATCGGTAATAGGATTAATAATGTTAATAATGAAGATCGTAGTAGGTGTCAGCAGGGCCATGGCTGGTTGAAGAACCAGTGTCCAGATAAAACTGCGGTCATCCTGTGAGGCGAGAAAGCACAAATACTCCAGGGAAGAAGTAAAGTTAGTAATGAGCATTAATGGGACATCAATGCATACAGACGGAGGTGAAGAAGAGGAGGAGAGAGGTGCTCAGTGTAGGAAGTCCCCCTGTAGTTTTTGCCTTTACCAGTTTGTCCATGGGCCGGTCCAAGGCAAGCCAGAGCCAGCCCTAACTATAAGCACTATCAAAGAGGAAAGTCTTAAGCCTACTCTTAAATGTGGTGAGTGTGTCTGCCCCCCGGACTGAAACGGGAAGCTGGTTCCACAGAAGAGGAGCTTGATAACTGAAGGCTCTGGCTCCCATCCTACTTTTTAAGACTCTAGGAACCACAAGTAACCCTGAATCACTGGATCGCAGCTTTCTAGTAGGGCAGTATGGTACTATAAGCTCTTTAAGATATGATGGAGCCTGACCAATTCGGGCTTTGTAGGTAAGTAAAAGGATTTTAAATTCTATTCTAGATTTTACAGGGAGCCAGTGCAGAGAAGCTAATACAGGAGTAATATGATCTCTCCTCTTAGTTCTTGTTAGTACACGAGCTGCAGCATTCTGGATCAACTGGAGAGATTTAAGAGACTTTTTAGAGCAGCCTGAAAATAAGGAATTGCAGTAATCTAGTCTAGAGGTAACAAATGCATGAACTAATTTCTCTGCATCGCTTTGAGAAAGGATGTGCCTGATTTTTGAAATATTACGTAGGTGAAAAAAGGCAGTCCTAGAAATAAGTTTTATCTGAGAGTTGAAAGACAAATCCTGATCAAAGGTAACTCCAAGATTCTTGACGGTGCTGCTGGATGCCAGCGCAATGCCATCTAGAGAAACTATATCATTAGATAACTGATTTCGGAGGTGTTCTGGGCCTAGTAGAATAACTTCAGTTTTGTCTGAGTTTAACATCAGGAAGTTGCAGGTCATCCAGGTTTTTATGTCTTTATGACACGCTTGCAGTTTAGCAAGCTGGTTGGTTTCGTCTGGTTTGATCGATATATATAATTGAGTATCATCTGCATAACAATGAAAGGTTATAGAGTGTTTTCTGATAATATTGCCTAAAGGAAGCATATATAAGGTGAACAAGATTGGTCCAAGCACAGAACCTTGTGGAACTCCATAACTGACGTTGGTCTTCATCGAGGCTTCATTATTTACATAAACAAACTGAGATCGATCCGATAAATAGGATCCAAACCAGTTCAGTGCGGTTCCTTTGATGCCAATATAATGTTCCAGTCTCTGCAACAGGATGTAGTGGTCTATAGTGTCGAACGCAGCACTAAGGTCTAACAGGACAAGAACAGAGACGAGTCCTTTGTCTGATGCGATTAGAAGGTCATTAGTTATTTTTACCAGAGCTGTCTCTGTGCTATGATGCTTTCTAAATCCTGACTGAAAATCCTCAAATAAACTATTGTTACACAGAAAGTCACACAACTGATTTGCAACTGCTTTCTCAAGGATCTTAGAAAGGAAGGGAAGGTTAGAGATCGGTCTGTAGTTGGCCAACACCTCTGGATCCAGAGTGGGCTTCTTAAGAAGAGGTTTAATCACAGCTACTTTGAAGGACTGTGGTACATGACCTGTTACTAAAGACAGGTTGATGATATCTAATAAAGTTGTGCTAATTAATGGTAGCACTTCTTTAAGCAGCCTAGTCGGTATAGGGTCTAAGAGACAGGTGGAAGGTTTAGACGTAAAAATTGTTGAAGTCAGTTTGTCAAGGTCAATGGGAGTAAAGCCATCTAAACATATATCAGGGTTTACAACAGTTTCTAAGGTTACTCTATTTGTGGAAAGATCGGTCGAGGGCAGGAGATTATTAATGTTCTCTCTAATAATTATAATTTTATCATTAAAGGCAAGGCAAGGCAAGGCAAGGCAAATTTATTTGTATAGCACATTTCAACAACAAGGTAATTCAAAGTGCTTCACATAAAAACCATTAAAAGCATCAAAACACAAGGCAAAAGAAAAGGAGATTTAAAAACAATTAAAGAAACAGTGTAAGAAATACAATTCAGTAGTAAAATGCAGAAATGCAGGAAATTGATTAATATATTAATTGAATGTGGTTCAATTAAAGGCAGCAGCAAACAGAAAAGTCTTCAATCTTGATTTAAATGAGCTGAGGGTCTCAGCAGACCTGCAGCTTTCTGGGACTTTGTTCCAGATATGTGGAGCAGAAAAACTGAACGCTGCTTCTCCATGTTTAGTTCTGACTCTGGGAACAGAAAGTAGACCGGTCCCAGATGACCTGAGGGCTCGGGATGGTTCATAAGGTAGCAGCAGATCAGAGATGTATTTTGGCCCAAAACCATTCAGTGCTTTGTAAACCAACAGCAGGATTTTAAAGTCAATTCTTTGTTGGACAGGAAGCCAGTGAAGTTCATGAAGTCATTGCTACTGAGGTCTATAGGGATACTCGGCACAACAGAGCTGTGACTCTCTGTCAGCCTGGCTACAGTGCTGAAGAGGAACCTGGGGTTGTTCTTATTTTTCTCTATTAACGATGAGTAATAGGCTGCTCTGGCATTACGGAGGGCCTTCTTATATGTCTTAAGACTGTCTCGCCAGAGTAACCGAGATTCTTCCAAGTTCGTGGAACGCCATGTTCTTTCAAGTTTTCGCGATGTTTGCTTTAATTTGCGGGTTTCAGGGTTATACCATGGAGCGAATCTCCTTTGTTTTACCAACTTCTTTTTTAAAGGAGCAATAGAGTCTAGTGTCCTTCTCAGTGAGCTTGTAGTACTGTCGACAAGATGATCAATCTGGGTAGGACTAAAGTTAGCACAGGAGTCCTCCGTCACATCGAAGCATGGTATTGAGTTAAATACAGACGGAATCATTTCCTTAAATTGAGCTACGGCACCGTCAGATAGACATCTAGTGTAGTAACTCTTGCTTAACGGTGTACACTCAGTTAGTAAGAATTCAAAGGTTATTAGATAATGGTCCGATAGAAGAGGATTCTGTGGATAGACTATTAAATCTTCCATGTTAATGCCATAAGTCAGAACCAGGTCGAGAGTGTGGTTAAAACAGTGAGTGGGTTTCTGTACATTCTGACAGAAACCAATCGAATCTAATAATGAAATAAATGCAGTACTGAGGCTATTGTTCTCGACATCCACATGAATATTAAAGTCACCTACAATAATTACTTTATCTGTTTTAAGGACTAGACTTGATAAAAACTGAAAAAATTCTGATAAAAATTCCGAATACGGACCTGGGGCCCGGTACACTATAACAAATATAACTGGCTGTATTGTTTTCCAGGTTGGGTGTGAAAGACTAAGAACCAAGCTTTCAAATGAGTTATAGTCGAGTTTAGGTTTAGGGTTTAATAATAGGCTAGAGTCAAAGATGGCTGCTACTCCACCTCCTCGGCCGGCGCCTCGAGGAATGTGAGTATTGATATGACTTGGAGGAGTTGATTCATTTAGGCTGACATATTCATCATTACTCAGCCAGGTTTCAGTAAGACAAAATAAATCAATATGATTATCTGATATTAGCTCATTTACTAGTAGAGCTTTAGATGACAAAGATCTGATATTTAAGAGTCCACATTTAATTATCCTATTTTGTTGTACTGTTGCGGTAGTTTTAACTTGGATTAAGTTATTTTGTTTAACTCCTCGATCGTTTATTTTTGATTTAATTAATTTAAGTGGCCGTGGGGCAGACACAGTCTCTATGTGGTTTTGCGTGAGTAACTGCTCTAATGGAAGCTCAGAGGAGTGTGTAAGACTGCAACTCTGCTTCCTGGTCTGATCTCTGGGTTGTCATGTACCAGGTCCATACAGAAACTGGGTCAGATTTTCAGAGATGAGATCTGCTCCATCCAAAGTAGGATGAATGCCGTCCCTCCTAAGCAAACCAGGTTTTCCCCAGAAAGTGTCCCAGTTATCTACGAAGCCCACATTGTTTGCTGGGCACCACCAAGACAGCCAGCGGTGAAACGATGACATGCGGCTAAACATTTCATCATTGGTCAGATTCGGGAGGGGGCCAGAGAAAACTACGGAGTCCGACATGGCTTTTGCGTATGTACACACACATTCCACATTTACTTTAGTGATCTCAGAGAGCCGTAGCCGGCTGTCATTCCCGCCGACGTGAATAACAATCTTACTGTATTTACGGTTATCTTTAGCCAGTACTTTCAGGTAGGACTCAATGTCGCCTGCTCTGGCCCCGGGTATACATGTAACTGTAGCCTCTGGTTTAGCTAGCTTCACGTTTCTCAGAATAGAGCTACCTATGACCAGAACTCTGCTGGGTGCAGAAGACCCGTTTGTAACGCGAGGTGGCTGCTGGCGAGTCGAGTGCTTCGCCCCAGGTTTAAGCCTCCCGGGAGCAGTCACCCGGCCCCCCGGCTGCTCGGGGGCTGCAGGGAGACGGTTAGCGGGAGCCACGTCTGTTTGGGCCGCATCGGCTACGCCCGCAGTCACCAGCGTCTTAGCTTCCATGGTGCGGAGCCGTACTTCTATCTCGCTAAGCCTTGCATCTAACCGTTGAGTTAACGTTACCTCCGTCTGCGCCAACGAGTAGGCGTGATGGGTAGAGGAAGCCCGGGAGGGAGTATTCTCCGTCAGGACTGCAAAATGGTTGGAGGTGGTTAACGGAAACTCCCCAGTTGGTTTTTTCAGGACGCCGCGGCGTACCACCTCCGTCCAGGATGGTTTCGGAGTGGAGCTATGGGTCGGGTCTATAGCAGGTCCTCTCAGCTCGTGGTCGGAGGACCGACTACACTCCCCGTACGCAGGGCCGGGTAGCCAGGGAATAGTGTCCGCAGTATCCGAGACCAGTCGAGAGTGCATAGAAATATGCTTTGCCTGGGCCGCTGCTACGGATACGAATCCGTCGATCAGCTGTTCCCTTTTCCGGACTTCAGACTCCAGGCGGTGAAAATCGTCCCTTAACTGTGAGTATGCGAGTTTGCAATCTCCACACAGACCTGGCCAAGTGGCCATGTTGGAAGTTCCTGCTTCCGGTTTATCTGAAATGAGAGGGAAAAAGTGATAGATCTGCTCAGAAGTTCTCACAAAAACAAACAAACAAATGTATGTATGTAGGTAGGCGAGTGAAAGGCGTGGAGGTGTGTGTGATCCGATGGCCTCCACGCTGTCTCAGCTGCAGTTCACACCACACGACAGGCTGGTGCTGCTCTGTGCTCTGTCGCTGCTGCTCTGTCGCTGCTGCTCTGTCGCTGCTGCTACTGGCCAGATGTAATGTTCACTTCACTGCATTGTGTGACTACTGCCAATGTCATTTTGAATGGTAATGTTAAGGTAATTGCTCTGGACATAAAGGATTCTCAAACCTATGGCACCAGTGTTTAGTCTTTTTTTACATGTTATCTACTGTAATATTTGGCCCTATGTGTTGTACAAAAACAAAAACCAGCTGCCTGATGCCAGTCAACCATTTAGGGCATTTCAGGTGTTTTTTGACCATCTGGCTTTTCTCCAAATTGAACGAGCTGGCCTTCACGTTGTACTACAGTTATCATTGTGAGCCAGCAGACTGACGAGGAAAGAGACCAAGTCAGATCACCTTCCATAGATCACAGATACAATCAGAGATTATTTTTTTTTTGCTGTTTCATACTCTTCACCATCCTGCGCTGTATAATGACACAGAAGTTGCAGACCTCTCGACATGCATGTTCCATGACATTTTGTCAAATGTCAGTTTTATTGGCTTACTTTCAGATGAGCATAAATCCGAATGTAAGAAAAGGTACACAACGTCAGCATCCCATTGGAGTGGTGTTTGTGTCCCAATACTTAGCTGTGGTTTGGTCTCCACCAACTCCTGAGAAAGAGATCTGCATATGCGACTGTTTCCTGTTACTCTTTGTTCACGTCAGCTCTTTAGCGGGTAGCATGTGGCTCAAGAGAGCGCTGGACAATCCAAATGCATCCAACCATATGTAGACAAAGAGATCGTGTTTAATCGATTTGCTGTTGTGTTGCTGTAATCAACATTCAACAAAGGCTTTTTCTAAAGTTCTCTCTTTACATGATGAACACGACTAATACTAGAGCAAACACTGGTGCTGTTTCTCAGGTAAACTCCCATCAAATCAAAAGGGGGATTTTGTTCCCAGAACCCCCCAATTTGTAATATTGTCAACTCGCTGTCTTAATATTACTTATATTTGAACCCATGACTGGTTTATTCTCATCTATACCGGTTGTTTGCATTTTTCAAAGTTGCAACAAATTCACTCAAATATCCAGTGAGTAATGATTAAAGGGCATGTTTTACCTCTATAACTACAAATCATGTTCACTTGACATTAATACAGAAACATTTTAAATGCAAATTGTTCAACTTTTCATTTTTGGAGGTATTTTTTTTCCTATTCCTGATTGGTTGCGGGCAGTTTGTGTGTAGTATGAAAATGAATGGTCGGGTCCGTCACAGTGAGACTGGTTGTAAAGCACTTTATGTGTTCTACCTTTAGCAGATAGAGCTTCACCTGAAGGTGCACTAATGTTACTATTCACATCCTGGATATTAAGCTGGCAAACATGTGATTATGAATATGATTCTGTAGATCCTAAACGAAAGACCGCCATGTTAGACGTGACAGGTTTGTTGTGAACTTTGCTGTAATGACTCATTTTGAAATAAATACTTTATCAAAAAAAAGCATCTTCAAATGATTAACCGTCAACTAATGAATGAAAAGCAACAGACTGCTGATGATCATTTGTTCATGTTGTTGCGGAGCCCAGCAGAGGAATGCTGGTTTTTCCATCTGTGATAGTAATCCTGATTAAACCAGTCCAGCAAGTCAGAATTCCATCACAGCAACGAGATCAGAGTGAAGTGACCCTGCTGCCTCTGAGAACAGGGTGATGAAGCCTTAAAGGGATCGCTCAGGGCCATGTTCCAGAAGGCAGCTAAAGTGAAACCTTGGGAGTAGTTAGTAACTCTGAGATGAGGGAAACTTCAGTTCAATAAAGAGAGGGAACTTAAACTTTGGGTCTGTTATCTCCTGTATTTCGTCCTCTTCAGATTAAAGCAGATGTATCTAAAATCTATTGTGGGCTTCAGCCTAATACACAGTCAGGTGCCTCTGCTTTCTCATAGTCTGGTAAATGATAGATGAAAGGACAGCACCAGGAGCGGACTGGGGGGAAAAAGTGGCCCGGGAGTTACTGTCAGACCGGCCCACTCAATACACGGCGCGTTGCCCACTCAATGCATCGCACGTATCGACCAGTCAGTGGCCTACTTGGAAAAATACCATACACTTAACATTATTTTGGATGATTACAAAGAAATTGCATCATATATGTTTTTTTTATAACATTTGGATCCACTAATTTGCCCGGATGGACACATTGAATAAAATGATACTGGCTATTGTAACACTCCAAGGTCGGTATCGTTTGCTAGATGAATATGGTTATACGCAGTGGCGCTGGTGCACATGTTCTAGGTCGGGCTGTTTTCTATTTCCCTTTAGTAACTTGAGGGTTACCGTAATAATTCCCTTTAACAGGAAACGATACAATCTAACTATATTCAGGTTACCTTTAATTCGAGTTTACAACAAACGCAACACACACAATTTGGAAAAATGAAATGAAAGAAAACCCCTCGTTGCTGGCAGGATGTCGCCTGAAGCGTGGAAGTCCAAACTCTTAGTCCGCTTCACTCAAGAGAGCAATAAGATAAAAGTGTGGTACCTTAGTTAATGCTGCTGATAAATCGGTGTTACATTACTAATCCCCTCCCCGCAAAATAAAATAATAGTAATATGAAAAATAAAAAAATAAATATCTACATAAAAGGCTGTAGTGATCTAGAATTAATTGTGGAAGGATAACATACAGCAGATATGTCACTATCTATATGTGGTATTCTAAACGTGAAGAGGCGGGGCTTAGGCGGCTTCTCTGTAGTTCAGATCAGAGACGCTCCGTGAACTACTATCGACCAGAATGCCGGCTCCGGCGCAGAATCTATTTGAGGACGCTGATTGGCTAAATTGTATTTCACTCATTTATATCTTGAATCAGCATTAAAGCATCATTGGCTAAACTGCTTCATAGACCCGCCTCTTTGGGGCAGATTGCATGCTGGGTGTGTGAGTGTGTGTGTGTGTGTGTGTAGGGGTGCTGCCGGCTACGTAAGGCTACGTAAGGCTACGTAAGGCCGTTCAGAACCTTCTGACCCTCACTCTGCAGTTGGACTTGAACACGAGCGAAACTCTTCTTGAGCGACACCTCTTGGACATCCATACCGTGGAGAGCCGACTCTTTGAGTTTTTAAACTTCTGGACAAACGCTACTTGATACGAATCTTTTGGAGAACTAAACTACTGAATATCGTGGACAACAGGAGAGCCGGAAAAGACCCCCGGGCGCCTGCCGAGGAGACCACCTGCCGAGGAGGAGCATCTGCTGAGGAGAGCGGGCTGTGACTTGGACGATAAGCGTGCAGGTAAGACCACTTTTAGATTTATTTTAGGATTTTTCAGTTTGATACATCCCCTTAAATCCTTAACAGTGTTCTCAGTTCAGAAATCAGTGAAACTTTTTGAGTTGAAAGGTGAACAGTTCACACTACGTATATTATCAGGCCTGTTGGAAAAAAAGAACCACCAGCCGCCATTAACGAAACACTTGCCGCCGTTAAATAAACACCGCCGCCATTAACGGAACATAGGCCGCCCGTTAACGGCAACGCAGGCCAGCGAACGCAACACCGGGCTGAATCTCTCCTTAAAACAAGCTGCTGGAAGCAGAGCTGTGCAATGAAAAAATAAGATAAAGGGAAACAAATTATTAAATGATGAAATAGCTATAACTTTGTGATTCTCTTACCACCACTGGTAAAATGATTATTTGAGTGGCAGAATGTCTTCAATGTGGCGTGATGTCTGTGGAATGTGTTCACAATGTGGTTTGAAGGCATCGAATCTTATTTTAAAATTAGAATTTATATTTCTGAAAATATAACTTTTTCATAAAATGCTAAATATAGGCTTAAGTTGTGCATGTGGGTTTGTTTTGATTGTTGAAACTTGAGTTATTGTAGAAAACATCTGCTCCTTTTACTTTATAATATTACATCAGCTATTTCTTTAACATTGAGATGCGCTTTGCTCGTTGTTGTGGTATTTTGTTTACGAGGGACAAGCGAGCGATCTGTTAAGTAACTGTACGGGACTGCATGTGCGCGTGCACCATCTCCTCCACGCGCTGTGATATGCAACTCATAAACTGAGAGAATAATGAGTTATCAACTAAAGAGGGTACTGTGGTCATGTTGGATTAATGTAGCCATGTTTCACTGTGCGTCATGACGCACGTAGCTCAATGCATATTAAACATGTTCACACTGTTTACTGCAAACCATTGATCATTTTGTCCACACAAACATTGAAGTCCTTCCAATGTTTGGTGCAGAATAACTAACTGTTAACTGAACTAACAGAGGCAGAGCTGCACTATGTTTGATATTATTGTTAAAATATTAAAACAGCCTCTTGTGTGTTGGTGACACGTGTAGTGCGGTCATCATTTTTTTCTAATTTAATCTTTGATTATTCTTCAATGTAATCCAGAAATATTTCATGTTATGAGAAATCCTTACAGTTTTAATTTTTCCCTCTCAGCTGGTGTGAACTACATCATGGCACTTCCTCCACCAGTGGGCTACAGGATCCTCCCCTACTCCTCTGACGACGGAGCAGGTGTAGTATGTGTTGAATATTATTATAATATTATTATTATATTATTATTATTAATATTATTATATTATTATGTAAACGGTGAGTATGAGGTCAGGCTTGAGGTTTTGGTCCCAGCTGGGGACGTGGAGGAAGAGGACATGGAGGAAGAGGACATGGAGGAAGAGGACGAGGACATGGACATGGAGGACGAGGACATGGAGGACGAGGACATGGAGGACGAGGACATGGAGGTCGAGGACATGGAGGACGAGGACATGGAGGTCGAGGACATGGAGGTCGAGGACATGGAAGACGAGGACATGGAGGTCGAGGACATGGAGGACGAGGACATGGAGGTCGAGGACATGGAGGTCGAGGACATGGAGGTCGAGGACATGGAGGACGAGGACATGGAGGTCGAGGACATGGAGGACGAGGACATGGAGGTCGAGTACATGTAGGACGAGGACGTGGAGGAAGAGGACGTGGAGGAAGAGGACGTGGAGGACGAGGACGTGGAGGACGATGACGTGGAGGACGAGGACGTGGAGGACGAGGACATGGAGGAAGAGGACATGGAGGAAGAGGACATGGAGGAAGAGGACGTGGAGGACGATGACGTGGAGGACGTGCAGGACGAGGACATGGAGGAAGAAGAAGAGGAGGAAGATGAAGATGACCCTCTCACCCAGTTCTACCACGTGCCGACTCCACCCTTTCCCGCTGGCCATCCGCGCTCCCTCCCTTTTGGTGTGGATCGTCCTGAAGAGGCTCCGCCCCTGGTCCCCCAGAGGTCAGAAGAGTCCACCAAGAGGAGCAGGGAAGAGGACCGCACGGAGCAGGTAAGTGTGAAGAGGCAGAGGACCGGTGACGGTTTTGGTCCCAGCTGACCAGGAGGAGGAAGAGGACGAGGAGGAAGACGTCGGATCCGACTGGAAATACTTCGCACACCGCTGCCGGGCATATTTCTCTCCAACGTCCGCTCACTGAGCAACAAACTGGACAAACTTCAGCTGCTGGTGGGGAAAGACAGATACTTCTTCATCCTCCGTTTTGTGCTTCACTGAGACCTGGCTCTGTGGAACGATACCGGACTCTCTGCGCCAGCTGGCTGGCTTCCAGCTGTTCAGAGCGGATCGCGACACGGAGCTCTCCGGCAAATCGAAGGGTGGAGGAATCTGTTTCTACTCCAACAGTGGCTGGTGTAACGATGTGACAGTGGTTCTGCAGCACTGTTCTCCTGATCTGGAATCTTTTACTCCTTTTACTCCCCCCCTGAGTTCGCTTCATTCATACTGGTCGGTGTTTACATTCCACGCAGGGCAACATGCAGGAGGCACGGCGCACGCTCGACGACCAGATACTGTGTGTGGAGTGGACCAACCCGGACTCTTTAGTTATTGTCCTTGGTGACTTTAACAAAGGAAACCTCAGCCACGAACTCCCCAAATACAGACGGTCTATTAAATGCCCTACCAGAGAGGAGAACATTCTGGACCACTGTTACACCACAATCAGCGGGGCCTATCACGCCGTCCCTCGTGCTGCACTGGGACACTCTGACCACGTCACGGTCCATCTGATTCCTGCATACAGGCAGAAATGAAAGCTCTGTAAACCTGTGCTGAGGAAATTCAAGCAGTGGATCAGTGACTCTATGGAGGATCTTCGGGCGTGACCCCCTTCCCCAGTGACGACTCTCTCTATTCTGGAGAATCATCCCCGTCCCCAAAAAACCAAGGATCACAGGACTTAATGACTTCAGGCCCATCGCCCTGACCTCTGTGGTTATGAAGTCTTTTGAGCGCCTTGTCCTGTCCCACCTTAAAACCCTCACCGACCCACTCCTGGACCCCCTGCAGTTTGCCTACAGAGCCAACAGGTCCAACAGATGCTGCTTTTGAGCGTATTATTGACAGGTACAGGTATGGGCTACCTGAAGAGGAGGAGGACCCTGAGATTTATGTCGTCGGACTTGAGGATGAGGACTTTGAGTTTGAGGACTTTGAGTTTGCACTTGAGCTCCCTGTACTGGATGTTGAAGACATGGGGCCACTCTCCTTGGAAGATTCTTCAGAAGAGCTCACGGATGCAGCAGTTCCCTCAACTTCTGGCCTCGGCTCCTCCACAAAACGACGCAGGGAAGAGAGCGACGACGAGCAGGAGGCTGCTATGAAGAGACCGAGGCGGTCCGAAGACAGCGACTCGGATTGACTCTACGATGGGACGGGCTGACAATCCTCCCAGAAACGTCATCGGAGCAACCACTGAGTCCACATCGAAGCAGGACCAGTGGTTCTCATGGTAGCCTTTGCATCTGGCAGGGCTGATGACACCCCATGTAGCGCCTTTCACTGGGGCCGTTGGATTGACCCACTTTAACCCCGAGGGCCTCATATCTGCACGCTGGATCGATCAACCTTTATTTCATCCAGAGTGCTGGCCTTTGCGTCTTCAAGGCTGGAGAAAACCCATGTAGCGACTTGCACTGGGGCTTTTCTGTAGTATCTCCATTTTTTCACAGCTCAACCTTTCTTTATTCTTGAGGGCCGGCCTTTGACTCTGGCTGAGCTAGTGACACCCCATGTAGCGTCTTGCACTGGGACTTTTCTGTAGTATCTCTTCGTTTTTTCACAGCTCAACCTTTCTTTATTCTTGAGGGCCGGCCTTTGAGTCTGGCTGAGCTAGTGACACCCCATGTAGTGTCTTGCACTGGGGCTTTTCTATGGTATCTACTCATATATGCATGCTGGATGGATCAATCCTCCCGGAAATGTCATCGGAGCAACCACTGAGTCCACTTCGAAGCAGGACCAGTGGTTCTCATGGTAGCCTTTGCATCTGGCAGGGCTGATGACACCCCATGTCGCGCCTTGCACTGGGGCCGTTGGATTGACCCACTTTAGCGCTGAGAGGTATGGTAAAAATTACTAACGTTAAGAAAAGTTTTCCAAGTCTCTTTTACTCAGGTATCGATGGCTGTAACACAGGAAGCAACATCCTGGATCTCCTAGACAACAGAGACCACAGGACCAGATGAGAAGGATGGAGGACCACAGGACCAGATGAGAAGGATGGAGGACCACAGGACCAGATGAGAAGGATGGAGGACCACAGGACCAGATGAGAAGGATGGAGGACCACAGGACCAGATGAGAAGGATGGAGGACTGCAGGACCAGATGGAGAGCGGTGGTCGCCTTTCTTTCAGTGGGCTTTGAGTAAGTAATCCCTCACTAAGACGACAGAAGTATCAGTAATAAGATTCCATCATTGAACAATGTAAAGGTTGTATAGTTGAGTTAAAAATATTCATCTCTTGTGTTTGTGTCTCACAGGGCAGGACTCCTCTGTGCTTTTTTCTCACTCCTGGGGCAACTGAGAGTGGACGTCAACCAAATCCATCATCCCAGGAAGACCCAGACCCACCACAGACCACTGAACCACTCTCAGCACCCCAGTGAGTCTGAGACCCAGTGAGTACGGTGACGTCCTCCCTGCCCCTCCCACCCTCCGACACCACCCGCTCCACCCACCAGCCGAGAGGACGAGGAGGGTCCCGTCCCCACCGGCACAGAGGAC
This sequence comes from Ophthalmolycus amberensis, assembly GCA_024529925.1. Classification (NCBI taxonomy): domain Eukaryota; kingdom Metazoa; phylum Chordata; class Actinopteri; order Perciformes; family Zoarcidae; genus Ophthalmolycus; species Ophthalmolycus amberensis. The sequence goes on along the minus strand of JAFEUB010001600.1, from coordinate 51,884 downwards.
GTAGTTTGTCTCCGTCTGCTTCTTCTGTGCTGGTGGGTTTGGGAAGCTCCTCACACACACACAGGAAGCCGTCAGCAGCTCTTTGCATCTGCTCACAAGTCAAGAAGGAGACAGATGCATTTGTCACATAGAACACAGCATGTTCATGTAAACTGTATGTACTGTATGTATACTGTTTACAGAGGAGCACAATACAAATAAATGTGTGACAAACTTTCTAAATATGTCTTTGTATTTGAAACAATATCATATCTCTGATATAATTCAAAAATCTGACAATGTACGACAATTAATATACAATAAATATTGTGCAAGTGATCATTTTATATCTTCTTGATTTTCATTTGACTCAAAGGCATTACTGTTAAGGATTGATAAATATAATATTACATGTTGATATAAATAAAATAGGGAAAGCTTTAGATTACTGCCCCAACGTGCAGCATAATTCTTGCCAATTTAATTATAACTAAATCATAAATAATTGAAATCTTTACTGATTGTTAACTAGTACAGAACTGATGACACATGCATGTAGGTGCAAGGGAACAAGATGTGACGTTAATGAATAAGGGGGAAATAATGTGGGAACTTAATTAATTCATATCATTATTATAATTTATATATACATTTATGAATATATATATGTATGTATATAGGTGTGTGAATGAAATAAAAAAGTTTATACAGAGTAGCACAATACAAATAAATGTGCTAAAATTCTGCTAAATAGTATAAATGGACCATGTTTACCCATATTTCTGTTCCATAAAACCATATATGTAACAAAATGCTTATTGTATTGATAAGTGTTGTTCACCTGCATCGGAAATGCTGACTTAAAGTCCCTCTCTTTGTTGTCCGGTTGCAGTCTTTCTCTCCATGAGCACAGCTTTTCTCACTAACCGCACACTAACAGGTGGGACGTGAAATACGTTGAAGGCAATGTTGCTGTAGCCTTCAACGAAGGCCAGAGGCCGATGCGTGTCCTGGAGCAGTTGTATCTTGGTGACGTTCGCCTCCATCAGCAGGTGTGTGTACATTTTCATGTCGAGATTCTTGAAACTCAGGTCCTCATGTTTGTCATATCTGTTTAAAAAAAAAAAATTTCCTAAAATGACTGCGATAGTAATGTTGGGTGCATTAATTTTGGACAGATTCACTAGATCTGCTTCAAGAGGTGATTGTATCATTCCACATAGGTCAAGCTCATTCAGTAAATCTACATTCTCTGTGAAGGCAGCTCACTCGTGGAATACTGTGCCACCACACATACGCACACAAAACACGTACCAAACATTCAAGCATCACTTAAAGAAATGGTTTGTTGCCAATCAGGTGTGCCAGCATTGATGTACTGTCTGTCCTGCCTGCTTGTTTTGCCTATATGTGCATTTGTTTTGATCAGTGTTGCTATTTTCCATTTTTTTGATGTGTATGTGAAGTGCTTCAGTGTTACATGTGCTTGTGCTGTCGGTGGGTCTGTTCTGCGTGACGCATGCTGAAACCTGTTATGTCTGCTCTGCTTTAATGTCGTACACTTTTCTTTTGCTGTGTTTCGGTTTTGTCTATATGTTGCTGTCTGTTTCTCTATGAATTTTAACTCCGTTTCAATTTGAGATTTTGTTATTTTAGGCTGCCTTGAAACATCTGGCCGGGGACAGCAGATGGAAATTAGCCTCTCTGGCTAACTCTGGCTCACTTACAGTGTAACTGTTGATTAGTGTGCATTGTCCCTGAAAAATAAATAAATAAATAAAATAAATAAATGACTGATGTCAGTATACAGTCAGTTGGAGGCATAACCAATAGATCTGTGACTAGCGAATATTGGATAATAATTTAAGCTCAGGCAGTGTGTTGGTCAGGCTCTCATAAGACAGCCCACAATGGCCCGTGTATGGGTTTGCGCAATTAAAGCCTTAGTTTTCTGTGTGAGATGAACCTATTTTGACCAACACTTATGGATGGAGTAATGAGAAATGTTTAGCTTTTAAATACACTTTTCCAGCTTAAAACATAGACTGTCTCTATGTCCCAATCCAGCGGCTGCATCCTTCGGAGGACCCAGCCTTCGCGGTCCATGTCGGCCGCGTCCTTTGAGGACCGCGAAGGCCGGACCGAGATGAAACAATAATGTTAACACAACGATGCAAACTTAGAAGATTGACACATTTTACACAACAGAATATACACAAATTCACACAGAAATCATTTATATGGATGTTTTATTGTATAAATAAAAGAAAAAGGTGATCATCTCTGTGACAGCAACAATAACAAATCAGAAGTGTATTGTCCTCTCTACTGGTTGTGCTATTAGTAAAGGCTTCATTGAGGATGATAGCTACTGTAACCTTAAGTACAAGATGGTCAAATGGAGATATTACAAAAGGACTAATGTCCTAATTCCCCCCCCAGCTCGATGAACTGAGCCGTTTGCTCCTGGCTCCCTGTACCAAAACAAAATGTCGAGTTAGTTTTTTTTCACACCACAAAACAAAAGGAGCAAAATACTCAAATTCAGTTTATCCGTGTTAATCTTAACGTTTGTAACGTTACCGGACTTAAAGTAAAATTTTCATGTTCACAGCCGATCTACCTGAGCTCCTGTTGGTCCGTTTATGGACATAATATGAAGTATAAATCATCTGTAAAATCGTCACAATCTCAGTGAAGTTTGAAAGTGAAGTTATTAAAGTTACTTTACAAGGCTTAACTATGGCCGGATTCAGGCAGACGAGCAGACTAACATGCTAGTCTTTATGAAATAAAATACAGTAGTAAAATGCAGAAATGCAGGAAATTGATGAATATATTAATTGAATGTGGTTAAATTAAAGGCAGCAGCAAACAGAAAAGTCTTCAATCTTGATTTAAATGAGCTGAGGGTCTCAGCAGACCTGCAGCTTTCTGGGACTTTGTTCCAGATATGTGGAGCAGAAAAACTGAACGCTGCTTCTCCATGTTTAGTTCTGACTCTGGGAACAGAAAGTAGACCGGTCCCAGACGACCTGAGGGGTCGGGATGGTTCATAAGGTAGCAGCAGATCAGAGATGTATTTTGGCCCTAAAACCATTCAGTGCTTTGTAAACCAACAGCAGGATTTTAAAGTCAATTCTTTGTTGGACAGGAAGCCAGTGCAAAGACATTAGAACTGGAGTGATGTGATCCACCCTCCTGGTCTTAGTGAGGACTCGAGCTGCAGCGTTCTGAATCAGCTGCAGCTTTCTGACGGACTTTTTACAGAGACCTGTAAACACACCGTTACAGTAGTCCAGTCTGCTGAAGATAAATGCGTGGACAAGTTTTTCCAAATCCTGTTGAGACATAAGTCCTCTAATCCTTGATATATTCTTCAGGTGATAGTAGGCTGATTTTGTAATTGTCTTGATATGGCTGTTCAGGTTGAGGTCTGAATCCATAACTACACCTAGATTTCTGGCTTGGTTTGTGGGTTTTAACATCAGTGATTGAAGCTGAGTGGTAGATGTCCATTTGTTGAAAAAACATTAAATATCCAATTTATTTTATTTAAAAGGCATATTATGAAAGTATTCTTAGTTTTATTATTTCATACATTCTACAGTTGGCCAGGTGGACAACATGTCTCAGCAAGATGATGTTCAAGAAGGACCATCAACAAGCACAGATGGAACCAAGCCTGTGTCTGCAATCTTGGATGGGACGTTCTTCAGTATTGTCTCTCAAACACCAGATGGGAAGATCCAGGCGGAGTGGAAACTCTGCACCAAAAAGAAGGCAGTAATATCTGGAACTCTTTTAGCTACATCAAATTTCAAAACTCACCTGAAGAGACTTCACCCTGACAGTCTTGATGATTTTGAAAGGCACAAGACAGAGTGTAGGCCTAATTATAGTGGCAAAAAGACAAACACCCCCTATAGGCAGACCCGCCTTTTTGAACACACAGTAACACAGGGTAAACTTGATTCTCTCATTACTTCGTACATAGTGAAGGGAATGCATCCTTTGTCTACAGTTGAACAAACTGAATTTGTTGAATTGATTCATGGATTAAACACCAATCTGACAGTGATTTCCAGACGTACACTGCGAAGGAGAATATAAGCAGATTTCAATGCCAAAAAAAGTGATCTGAAAGAGAAACTGAAGACGGTGCAATATGTTTGCACCACTGCTGACATCTGGTCCACTAGTAAGACTAGCTTCATGGGCGTAACAGCTCACTGGATCAAGCCAGATTCAACTGAACGGGAATCAGTCGTTCTCGCATGCAGACATTTCCCAAGTCCACACAACTACAACCGCATTGCTGAGATATTGGAGGAAATCCACTCAGAATTTGGCCTGTCAAATGAAAACATCATTGCAACAGTGACTGACAATGGGTCAAATTTTGTAAAGGCCTTTAAGGAGTTCAACATTCTCGTGTTCGACGAGAATGATGACACAGAAGAGAATGGACTATCCTTTGTAACCATCAATGCTTCAGAAGAAGTGTCTGAAGGTGCAATCATCCTACCACCTCATGTGAGATGTGCCACTCATACACTGAGCTTAGTGTGTACCACTGATGCGAAGCAGGCGATGAAGGACTCTCCCACACTCTCCCGTCTGAACCACACAGCCATGGGAAAGTGCTCAGCTTTGTGGAATGCATCAAAAAGACCCAAGACGGCAGAGCTCCTGTCAGAAGTGACAAAAGAACAGTTGAAAACACCATGCCCAACACGTTGGAATTCTATGTATGACAGTTTGAATCAGCTGGCCACTTTAAGAGACAAACTACCTGAAATGATGCAAAAAATTCAGCTCCCTCCATTCAAAGAGGTGGAGCTTGACTACCTGGCAGAGTACTGCAAAATCCCTCCCCTCTTCAGCTCCGGTTGAGAGACTGTTCTCATTTGCAGGAATAATATTCCATCCGCACAGGAGGCGGTTAACGCCAGAAATATTTGAAAAGTTAGTTGTTCTGAAAGGCAACTAAACTGGCTGTGATGCTGTTCATATGTGATGAATATGTTCTTTTTTCACACTTTATTTTTCGGCTTTTCACCACAGACATTCAGACAACCTCCTTGGGTTCATAGACTGATTTGTAATTGATTTGTAACCGTATCCCTTATCTTATGGATTGTCCTTTCTGCCTGTTGCTTTTGCAGTCTTTTTGCCAGTAGTTTATTTTCCAGATGATGCTCACTCTGTAGAGCTGATGCAGTTCAAGGAACAATTTAAATGCCACCTCAAAGAGCTTGTGAGACATGTAAGCCAGATACCCCCCCCCCCCCCCCCCCCCTGCAAAACACAAGTTAATTATATAGTTGCATCATTGATACACATTGTATGGGCATCTCTGTGTTTAGCATCCTGTATTCTAAGTATACTTTTGACATTGCATTCAAGGTGTCTATCAAAATAAAGAAGCACACAGACCAAGCCGTATGGATTCGTATTGCGTGGGGAGACGCCTTCTCTCGACCCAACCACCTGAAACCAACATACGTCGTCCACTATCTCCAAACCCCGTACGTCTTTGTGACCAACCTGACTTCCAAGCAGAAGCCCCTGTTGTCCCAGGTGAGGGTTGAGTTTCATGTTCAATCCAGGACATTGTTCGCACAGTTGCCGGGTCGCCGTTTCTTCTGTCTTTTTTCATTTTAAGTAAGTGATGTACTTTGCAGGCCATGGTTCTGTCCACCACATATCGAGCTGTCAAGGATGCTAACCTTAGTGGACGGAAACTCACTGCCATTAGGGACCTTCTGATGAGGAAATATCAACAGGTAGGCTATTCAAACTACAACCACCATACAAAGCTCTGTATGCCCCGCTTAATTAAAGATTGCTGATAGGCATTGAACCCTTGACCTCAATGACCACCTGTTGAGGAAGAATGTAAGTTGTGATGTTCACCCTTTATGAACCTTAACTACACTTACATATTTACCTTTTTTGTAGTAGAAGCTTGGTTTATTCTTATGTTTAGTATTAATAACACAAAAAGTTTACAATCCTAACAATGAACTGTGAAAAGCATCGCACATTGTCTTCATCCCTCTGTGCCATTAAACAGAAGTTCTGTTAAAGATGTTACAGTATATATATCTATTGTAAACATCCATCATGCTGCCAAACTACTTCCTGGTTCAGGTTCGACCTTTGCACATGCAAAATATCTTTGATTACATAATGTCACAGTTCATGTCTAGAGATCCACTGAACAGAGAGAAACTCTTAGCCTACTACTAACTTATTTTAACCCGTGAGAGTTTTGTTGTAAAAATGATTGGTCTGATGATTTATATTGGGAATTTTGTTTTAACTTTTTAATTCTTGGTGTTTCCCACCAAGTATCCAAGTCCTCTTGCAGAAAATAACCAAACTATCTCAAGTATGTTAATCAAATCATTTGATCTGAGCAAAGCTGCTTTCATATTGTTTATAAGATCACACATACTTAAACATTGTTTGTTTTACCCTCATGTATTTGGCCTTAATGCGTTCCTCTGGAAGAATTCTGCTTTGTGATTCTGTTTATTTGGCTTCTGTCCTATTTACAGACCCGCTCATAGAAAAAGAACAAGCTGAGCCTGCAGCAAACAGACTTCACATGGCCTGCAAGGCCTTTGGTGGTGGGGCGTTACCTCAGCTCCAGTTTGCAGTTTACAAGGTATCCAGAGGCATTTCGATGATACTGAGTCTCAGCCTTAAGTCGCTGTCTCACTATATCAGTTCAAAGATTGATAAAAAGGTCAGGATCGCTCTGTGCTGCCATCATCTTATGTTTTGTGTTCTTTCCTCAGCTGGAGACAAAGTTCAGAGACCACTCCAACAAGACCATGACGGAGCGGGAGGAACCCTTCAGATGTGTTGTCAAATTTGCAAGCACGATCCTCCTGGAGTCACTCAGACACTGTGCATCTTCAGGTATCAAGAATGTGTTCGCCACAACCCTATGTGTGTTAGCAAGGAAACAATACTTGGATTGTAAAACAAGTAAACATGTTTTATAGTCTTGGCAATTCCATAAATGACCACAAGAGGGCACACACTCTCTAGACTAGAGGAAATAGCCCCTCTGTAATGCTCCCACAACATAATCCATCATGAATATGTCTGTCAGTGCATTCAAAGTGTTTTACCCCACTGTCCCATGGGTTATTTGTGATTATTACGTTTTTAACAATGCCAACAAAATCGTAAGCAAGTTTAATTTTTCTCTCTTTTTTTTTAAGTACGATCAACTAATTTCAATGTTGTTTTTTGCACCTCTGCTCTCATGTATCCCCTTAAAAGGAAGAAATTATTTTGTCATCACAGACAATGGCCCTGGTCCCTCCTCACAAACGCACCAACCACAGAACTGATGGCCGACAGGCCCTTCATTTAAAGCAGGGGTCACCAACCTTTTTGAAGCCGAGAACTACTTTAAGGGTACTGAGCAGTACGAAGGGCTACTTGTTTGATACAAACTTCCTGAATAACAAAATTGCACAGATCACCTTTTAATAATAATAATATATGTGAAGAGACTGTCTGATCACGTTTATGTTAATTATTCCTCACAATAATTAACAATTATTTCCACAACAATGATGGTAGGAAACAGATATATTTAAACATGCAACATTTATTTGTTAATCTCTTTCAACATTTGAAAGTCAGAGGACTGTAACATTTTTGAACAAATCGTGAAGTCTGTCCCATGTTTATACAAATGATCAGTTATGTAAGATAAAAAAATCAACTCTTTCACTTTTTTAAATGAATCCTATCACATTAGTACTAATCACCAAATCTGTAGCATGAATGATGCAGTGGTAATGGATACATTTTGGGAAGTCTGGGTCACCTTTACATTGTGCAATGAAGCCTACATGCCGGCCCGTCATGGCGGGAGAACCGTCTGTTGTCACCGACACCAGCTTTTCTAACGGTACCTTTTTCTCCACAAAGAAACTCTTCACCGCGTTGTAGATGTCAATTCCCCTCGTTGTTGTCTTCAGCGGCAGAAGTGTCAGGATTCTTCTTTTGTGGAGAAATCATCGAACACCATTCGGATAAAGATCATCAGCTGAGCTGTACTGGTGCTGTCCACGGACTCGTCGCACTGGATGCTAAACCACCTGCACTGAACCAGATCCCGGTCCAGTTGCTCCGTTAAGTTCTCGGATATAGCCGACACTCTGGCTAGCCATATGACGGAAATGCATGGGTAAGTGTTTCTTCAATAAATTGTAGAATTTTAAACCATTTCAGACTGAAAGGGTTTATATTAAGAAGGAATGTAATTCATTTTCAGAATGCATGGCAGGGAAGTAACAAAGGTGGTTCCCTATAGTTATTAGGGGGCATTTCAATTTCATGTTTTCTTTTATCGTCTTTGCTCTAAAGGAGGATTCCTTCCCGTAACCAGAAGGAGAAGTTTGCCCTGGGAATCATTACTCTTTCCTTCGCTGAAGGTTCCCTTTTCTCCAAAGGGCGATGTAAGTTTTTAAAAAGGATTACTTCCACAATACACACCGGTTTTACATACTAGAGTTTTGCACAAAAACTCTTTTTCTTCAAAACATCAAAAGACTGGATATACAAACACACAAAATATTCTATGTATTGATTTGATTGGCATTGTTATGAAGTCATTCATTCACAATCCCATAATTGCCTTTTTATATAAGATCAATGAGTGACCTTTGTAATTTCATATTTTTTAAAAACTTAACAGGCGCACTTCTATGATGGGGAAAAAGGCACAGGATATTTAGCATGGCGCCTCAAGACCATGTCCAGGAATAAATACCAACGGCCAGTCAAGGCAGCCACAGAGCCTCAAGCACAGGGACCAAACCGCCGAACATCAGCAGCCACAGAGCCTCAAGCACAGGGACCAAACCGCCGAACATCAGCAGCCACAGAGCCTCAAGCACAGGGACCAAACCGCCGAACATCAGCAGCCACAGAGCCTCAAGCACAGGGACCAAACCGCCGAACATCAGCAGCCACAGAGCCTCAAGCACAGGGACCAAACCGCCGAACATCAGCAGCCACAGAGCCTCAAGCACAGGGACCAAACCGCCGAACATCAGCAGCCACAGAGCCTCAAGCACAGGGACCAAACCGCCGAACATCAGCAGCCACAGAGCCTCAAGCACAGGGACCAAACCGCCGAACATCAGCAGCCACAGAGCCTCAAGCACAGGGACCAAACCGCCGAACATCAGCAGCCACAGAGCCTCAAGCACAGGGACCAAACCGCCTGAACATCAGCAGCCACAGAGCCTCAAGCACAGGGACCAAACCGCCGAACATCAGCAGCCACAGAGCCTCAAGCACAGGGACCAAACCGCTGAACATCAGCAGCCACAGAGCCTCAAGCACAGGGACCAAACCGCTGAACATCAGCAGCCACAGAGCCTCAGCAGCTTGATGGAGATGCCTGTAGGGAGGCTATATCATTTCCTGTTCACTCTCCTGATGAAACGAGTGTTTCAGAAGATGAAGATGACCTTGCAACATCACCAGGACCTAGTGCATGACCCGCAGAGAACCACAGATGTCTTAAAAACATTTCCACATTGTTTAGATGTCAAAGGACTAGTGAGTTGTGCTTATCTTTTATTTAAACTCTAGTCCTTCATTTGGTTGGATGTAAGTAGTTAACCGTGCACACACCATTTGCTTGATTTTCTTCTCTTTTTTTGCATCTATGTATGATCAACAGCTGAATCAAGACTTCCTGCTGCTGTTTGGTGCTGAAACAGCTCCCAAGATGCTTGAGAAGTGAGAAGTACAGCATTCAAGCCCAAGGTTATCAAAGAGGCCAAACACCTGACTCAGTCAACTGAGCTGTGCCGACTTCTGACAGCTGCTGAAAACCTTTCAGAGAACGATCACACCAGTAAGCTACATGATATCCTTGGTTTATTTAATAAATGGCTGATGCTATTAACTTTGTGTATTCCAAGTACATACTAATGCCTTGTTTTGTCTCATTTACTCCTGGTAGACTGGGACAGTGACATGGCTTCTCTGCTGCTCCTTCTCCATCTCTTGCCACCCACAGCTGGACGGAAGAGGATCAAAATAAGTCCCAGTGATGCAGTGGGCAAAATGTTACTCTTTCACAAGGTATGTATCTGTTTAAATCCCACAAGCTAGTTTTTCAGTTATATTAACTCAATTAAAAAGAGATTTTAAGTTTGCAAAAAAGGACTCATCTGAATGTCTCAATATTGCAAACTTTACAACAATTCCTCAACAGCGAGGACTTTTTGGACACACAAGAGCAACTCAACTTTTCTTTTGTCTAACAGACCCAGGTATGCAGTGAGCAGTTGAAAACTTGCTGACTCATCCCTCTCCTCGCTACTTTAAAGTGATAATTCAGATTCTTACGCACACTTCACTGGGAGTGTGTTCCTTTTAAAAATGAACTGGGACTTCATTTGGGAGGAACACACTCCCAGTGAAGCTCACATTTTTGCAACACGTGGGCAGGTGACTGGTCAAACTGGAGGATCTATTAAACTCTCATGGAACAAGTACCACTGCATGGCTCAGATCCTGAGCTTCCACTCTAAGGTGTTCATGTTATTCTGTTTTCAGTCATGCTGCAGCATCGTTGAACACCTGCAGGGAAGAGAGGCTGAACAACCATACATCCTTGCTGTTGGCCCGAACCAAAAACAGAATTGATGCCTTCTACATCGTTGTGGACAAACGGCTCATCCCCTGAAGCCACCAGCTCGTTGGGTGCTTTTGATGAACTGTTTAAATCCCACTACGTGTTCAACCTGTTGTGATGAAACCCTGGTCCAGCTCTTCACTTTCGTGCAGACAACAGTCTACAACATCGATGTTACAACAACAGATGAGTCTCCAAGAGTCCGTGAGTTCCGGGCAAAAGTCTTACACGTGGTTTAAAAATGCTGAAGTGTTTCATTTGTCAAGCTGTACATGCGGCCTGCCAGGACTTGATAACCCATTTAAGAATGGATCACAGTTTCTATCCTAAAAATCAAAATCAGCTCCAGATTTTCATTAGTTAATTTTCAGTAAATTTGTATTTATTATTACTTTTGTCAGTTTCAAGTTATTTCAGTGACCATTGTGGGTTTTTCTTTCTTTAACGGAATGGTACCAACAATTTTGTGCACGTGTGTATGTAGTTAAGTTGTGCCCATGGTGCTTGGAAGAGATTTTCTGAATAAAAAGAAGTGTATCAATGATTTGTTGTAGTTCACTGTTGTCTTTAGGGTGAAAACATTTGACCTTATGTAAGTACAGATACACAATTTAGTGTTAAAAATACACTTTCACATGTCATTAAACAACACTGAGTGTTAGAAATCAACACTCCTAGTGAAAGGAAACAACACAATTTAGTGTTAAAAATACACTGTCATGTGTCATAAAACAACACTGAGTGTTGAATATTTAACACTATTAAAGAGTTAAAATATCAACACTATCCAAAGTGTTAATTTAACTCGGAACCAGTGAGGATTATATAAACCCCAGCAAAGTGTTAAAATTAACACTGCGAGTTAAATTCACACTTCCGATTTTGCTGTGTGTATGTATGTGTGTGTGTGTATATATATATATATATATATATATATATATATATAAAAAAAACATATAAATCCTCTTAAAATACTGATATAAATGATTGTGTAATGTTTTATGTAGTGGGGCAGATAGATTGATCGTGCAAATTATGATACAAGCCTGAAATTTGGTGGTGTTGTTCTCCAGAGGTATCTGGTCAAGCGTTTCTCAGATTGGAGTGAGACGAGGAGAAAATGTGATGTTGTGATCTTCGCAAGAGAACATCTTTGACGTGTCGAGTCTTGGCCAATCAGCGTTCAGATGTCTACAGCGTCTTCATTTCCTTGTTAAAGTTTAAGTTGCGTTCTGTTACATTACCGTTCAGACTTGCTGGGTTTCGTGGTCAGAATAACTTTCATGACCATGAAACATGAGGCCCAGATACTGATGAGATGAAATTTATTTATAGAGCGCTTTTCACAGACATAACATCACAAAGTGCTTAACAGAGCAGAAAGTTAAAAGCATAAAAAACACAATGTGACCCTATGGTCAATAAATTACATACACAGAAAAATAAAAAATAAAATAAAAATGTAAAACATTTTAAGAGCAGGTCTAGGACATGGGTTTTTACTCAAACGCCAGCCTAAACAGGTGGGTTTTGAGCTGTTTTTTAAAAGTATTCACAGTATCTGCGAGGCGTAGAGTTGCAGGCAGAGCATTCCAGAGCCTCGGGGCCACTGCCTCAAAGGCTCGGTCACCACGGGTCTTAAATCGTGTGCGTGGGACTGACAGAAGACCTAGAGCGTTTGACCTGAGAGTGCGGGCGGGTGAATAGGGGCGAAGTAGATCAGCTACATAAGCCGGAGCCTGACCGTGAAGTGCTCTGTAAGTGATGGTGAGAATTTTAAAGTGTATCCTAGATGCTACAGGGAGCCAGTGGAGAGATCGGAGTACGGGGGTGATGTGAGACCGTCGATTTGTCCTGGTGAGTAATCTGGCGGCAGCGTTTTGGATGACCTGCAGACGGTTAAGAGCAGATACACTGAGTGATGTAAAAAGTGAGTTACAGTAGTCAATGCGTGAAGAGATAAATGTGTGTATGATCATTTCTAATTCAGGTGTTGATACTACAGATCTCAGTTTACTGATATTTCTTAGATGGAAGAAACATGACCTGGACAGCTGCTTAACATGGCAATGGGCAGCAGAGGAGAGTGGACTAATAATCTGCCTGATCATGGGGACAAACGTCACATGATGAGATGATGAGGTCAAAGAGCTTCAGGAAGAGGAGGCTGTCTGTAGCGCAGCTTGACGCAGGGCTGAGCTGTCAGTGGAGCTGGGCCTGGATAAAGGTGGAGCTGGGCCTGGATAAAGGTGGAGGTCTAAACAGACGTGAGTACAGCTTCCTGCTGTCAGTGTTTTAAATACATTGATAAGGCAGGATATGCTAAATGCAGCCTCTGCTCCAAGGAGATGAACTACAGCAACAAGGGCTCACATGTCCTCTCATCACACTGTTCACTGTGATGACCACAGCAGTGGACCAACAGTCCCAACAGTCCACGTTGCTCCCAAGAACCCTGAAGTAATGAGAGGGTTAAGGTGCCTGTACCTTCATTTCAGCGGGTTGCTAATGCAGAGGTGTGTATAGATCACAGCTATTATTTTACTCTTGATAAACTACCTTAGCCAGAGTAGATTATCATTTTCATTTAAATAATTTAACTGGATTGAATGCATATTAATTGCAAATAGAAGATAGGCCACAATTCTAACAAATGTACAGTAACAGTGGAAGTTAATATGAAGACATACAGTAACAGGGTTCAATGAAAACGAATCACTTTATTTGTACAGGCGATGGTTCTCGCTACTCTTGCTATCTTTGTTTTTATTTGACCAACACGTTTGAAAATGAGACCTCGGTCTCAATGGATTTTGTCGAAATAAAGGTTAATAATAATAATACTAATAGAGGCAAGGCAAGGCAAGTTTATTTGTATAGCACATTTCAACAACAAGGTAATTCAAAGTTAAATTCAATTAAAAGCATCAAAACACAAGGCAAAAGAAAAGGAGATTTCAAAAACAATTAAAAAACAGTGTAAGAAATAAAATGCAGTAGTAAAATGCAGAAATGCAGTAAATTGATTAATATATTAATTGAACGTGGTTCAATTAAAGGCAGCAGCAAACAGAAAGGTCTTCAATCTTGATTTAAATGAGCTGAGGGTCTCAGCAGACCTGCAGCTTTCTGGGACTTTGTTCCAGATATGTGGAGCAGAAAAACTGAACGCTGCTTCTCCATGTTTAGTTCTGACTCTGGGAACAGAAAGTAGACCGGTCCCAGACGACCTGAGGGGTCGGGATGGTTCATAAGGTAGTAGCAGATCGGAGATGTATTTTGGTCCCAAACCATTCAGTGCTTTGTAAACCAACAGCAGGATTTTAAAGTCAATTCTTTGTTGGACAGGAAGCCAGTGCAAAGACCTCAGAACTGGAGTGATGTGGTCCACCCTCCATGGTCTTAGTGAGGACTCGAGCTGCAGCGTTCTGAATCAGCTGCAGCTTTCTGACGGACTTTTTACAGAGACCTGTAAACACACCGTTACAGTAGTCCAGTCTGCTGAAGATAAATGCGTGGACAAGTTTTTCCAAATCCTGTTGAGACATAAGTCCTCTAATCCTTGATATATTCTTCAGGTGATAGTAGGCTGATTTTGTAATTGTCTTGATATGGCTGTTCAGGTTGAGGTCTGAATCCATAACTACACCTAGATTTCTGGCTTGGTTTGTGGGTTTTAACATCAGTGACTGAAGCTGAGCGGTGATTTTCAATTGTTCGTCCTTGGTACCAAAAACAATTACTTCTGTTTTATCTTTGTTTAATTGAAGAAAATTCTGGCACATCCAGTTGTTGATTTGTTCAATGCAGTTACCCAGCCCTTGTATGGGATTATAGTCCCCTGGTGACATAGTTATGTAGATTTGTGTGTCGTCTGCATAATTATGATAACACACTTTGTTGTTTTCCATAATCTGAGCTAGTGGAAGCATGTAGATGTTGAACAGAGGAGGCCCCAGTATTGAACCTTGGGGAACACCACATGTCATTTTAGTCAGCTCTGATGTGTAATCAGCTACAGACACAAAGTATTCTCGGCCCTTCAAGTAGGATTCAAACCAGTTAAGTGCTGTGCCAGAGAGTCCCACCCAGATTTTTAGTCTTTCTAGGAGTATGGCATGGTCGACCGTGTCGAATGCAGCACTGAGATCCAGTAACACTAAGACTGAACTTCTGCCATTGTCTATGTTTAAGTGGATGTCGTTGAAAACCTTAACAAGAGCAGTTTCAGTGCTGTGGTGCTGTCGAAAGCCTGACTGGAAAACATCAAAGCAGTTATTTACGGCCAAGAAGTCGGTCAGCTGTTGGAAAACCGCTTTTTCAATTATTTTACTTAAAAATGGGAGGTTTGATATTGGCCTATAATTTTTCATCGTTGCGGAGTCTAAACTAGCTTTCTTTAGGAGTGGTTTAATAACTGCAGTTTTTAGGGCTTGTGGGAAGACACCTGAGAGAAGGGATGTGTTTACAATTTGTAAAAGATCAGTGGTCATGCAGTTTGAAATATTTTTGAAAACGTGTGTTGGTAGAATATCCAAGCAGCAGGAGGATGACTTCAGATGTTGTATGATGTCTTCTAGGCTTCTACGGTCGATTGAATGAAATTGTGTCATGATATTTGAATGGATGTTAGATCGGGACAACACATATCCTGTGGTTGATGTGGAGGCACTGACTGCTTGTCTAATTTTCAGAATTTTGTCAGTAAAAAAGGAGGCAAATTGATTGCATGCCCAGGTGGATTGGAGTTCAGCAGCTATCGACACTGGAGGGTTTGTTAGCCTGTCGACAGTAGCAAATAAGGCGCGTGTATTGTTCTTGTTTTTGGTTATGTCAGAGAAGAATGACTGCCTTGCATTTCTAAGTTCCAAATTATAATTGCGAAGTCTCTCTTTATAGATGTCACAGTGAACCTGGAGATTAGCTTTTTCGCCACCTGCGCTCAGCTTTCCGACACTCTCGTTTCTCTATTTTGACCAGCGTAGCATTTCTCCAAGGAGATCTTTGCTTACCCGAGACAACCTTCACTTTAGTGGGTGCAATGGCATCAATAATATTTTTAACTTTAAAATTGAAGCCATATAATAGAGCTGAAATAGTGATTAATAACTGAATAATAAGTTTTTTGCTTAAAGTAAATGTCATCACTTAATTTTCTTCTCAAAGTACACCAGAATGCTACATTTTAAAGCTCATATTTAAAATAAAATTGCCTGTTGTTTTTGCAGTCTTTTTGCAGTAGTTTATTTGCTTTGGGTCCCACCTCATAGATGAATATGTTCTTGTTGATGCAAAGCCAAAGTTTATGGGCTGTTAAGTCCCATAATAAAAATATATATAGACATAATCAATCAAGTTGTTGTCTTTTAATAGCTTTGCTTCGTTACACTGACATTCTGTAACTGTTCTTCCTTTTTGTGGGGTTCACCAGAGCTTTGTGTACGTTATATAGACCAAACCGTGAGAAAACGGAAAATCCAGAAAAAAGTATTTTCTGTATTTTAAATACAAAATACATGTATTGTATTTTGTTACATTTTCTGGCACCAGTATTTTGTATTTTATTTTGATACATTTATTTGAGGGGTATTTTGTATCAAAATACATTTTGAGGTATCTTTGCCCATCTCTGTCCATATTAACTCCGTGTAATTTATAACAAAGTTTATGGAATAAATGGAGCAGTGGTCCGTTTCTCCTATTTATTCGTTTTTTTCTTCTCAAATATAAAGTTTTCAGACTAAAAAAAAGTTTAAAAAAAGTGTACAAAACTGCCTTCTGAGAAAGTGTGTGTGTGGGGGTGACGACATGATGTCCTCTGCGTCCTTCCCGTAAACTCTGCCCTTGCTTGGCAGAGTGGAAAAGGAAGTGCTTCCTACAGCCTCCACATCACTGATGATGTAAGTGACATGCCATGACGACATCATCTCTCTCCATGCAGCATGTGATCAGTGTTGTGTTAGAGAAATAGATGTGCAGTTCGACTTACACTGACAGTACTTTTACTGTAATATCCATCAAAGTGCACGACTGTCTGTCCAACACAGTGAACAGAGACACCACAAAGTGCTTATAAAACTTTTAATTGTAAAACCCACCCATGTCGTCAACAAGTAAGACACGAATGTACTTGATACAGCATTACAACACTAAATTTCAGTTTGAACATTTAACATCCTTTATCTTAACCTCTGCTGATAAAAAAAAAAAAAATCCTTATTGTTAAATGGCAGCTTGTTCATCATCACCGTTTCATAACCAGTTGGTTTAATCTATGAAAGATTCAACGGCGGCGTATGATTGGAAGGATCAAATCTGCAGAGCCGAGTAGACCGCAGCACACGGACTCAACTGTTGTCAGGGTGGCCGTGAAGCATTTTCATGTTCATGAGCAGGAACGCAAACGTGGATTTCACTTTAAGGAGGTAGATGTGCAAGACCAGAGTGTAACCGTGATACCTGCTTTAAAAGGGATACCTCTGTATTTTAACTTGTCATTTGTTACATTTGTCGACAGTTATTATTGATGGTCACTGGCGGTTTGAAAATGTCAGTGTCCAGTACAAATATAATGCCTCCTTCAATTTGGAACCATATGCTGCATTTAGATGGTTCAGGAGAGTTTAAATATTGTTCCTTTCTGAATGTACCGACTCGGTCGTGGTCACGACCGCACACACATTTTCATTGCTGCCGTCAAAAAGTGTCTCGACCGCAATCACTGCAACCACACCGTAGCTGTTAAAAGATGCAAGACGCACAGCAAAAAAACAAGTCGCAACAATTCATTTAACTAAGGCGAGCAGTGCTGAGTGCTCTCTGAAACGACTCGCGCATGATCGCCACCTAACTATTCAAAACACCAGAACGTGAAAAAGTCATTATTAGTCTCATACACGACATTGAAACAGATCCACATAAAAAAACTAAACAAAAAATACAAAAATGTTAAATATTTCATGGCACAGTCACAAGGTACATATATGTATATATATATATATATATATATACATATATATATATATATATGTATATATATATACGTATATATATATATGTATATATATATATACGTATATATATATACGTATATATATATATATATATATATATATACGTATATATATATATACATATATGTATATATATATGTATATATATATATACGTATATATGTATATATATACGTATATATATATACGTATATATATATATACGTATATATATATACGTATATATATATACGTATATATATATATACGTGTATATATATACGTATATATATATACGTATATATATATACGTATATATATATATACGTATATATATATATACGTATATATATATATACGTATATATATATATACGTATATATATATACGTATATATATATATACGTATATATATGTATATATATATATATACGTATATATATATACGTATATATATATATATACGTATATATATGTATATATATATATATATATATATATATATATATATATATATATATATATATATATATATATATATATATATATATATATATATATATATATATATACATACATATATAGACATACATACACACATACATACACAGACACCAGTATTTCCTCATGTCAACGGAAGCTTCGTCAATAATCTGGAATTAAGATTAAAAATCTCAATGCTTACAATTACAGACAACAAGGAGGAGCCCGTGAGACGAGACCTTCTCCTGGACCACGTCACTGAGCGTGTACGGATTGGAACTTCCTGGTTGGAATGCGGTTTTCCCGAATAAAACTTCATATTTAAATGTTTTGCAAAACTCGAACAGCTGGTGCTGCTAACAATTCCTAAAAAAAACTTTTTGTGTTAGTTAAACGGCGTCCGTGTCAGATAACTTGTAGTAACGACTTGGAGAAAATGTCCAGCTTGCAGAAAGTGAATGCTGCCGTGTGTGTGTCATGTATGCGTTTGTATTTATTGTGCGTCTGTTTGCGGTCCTCGTGTGTTTTGAGTGTGCTCTGTAATGTGTGACTGTGTGCGTTTCTCAGCAGTTGAGAATGGGCCTGCTTCTGTCTTGTCTGAACGGGAACACGGGGCTGTCAGAGTCAGCCTTCCCTCTGTGGGGACCCAGCGAAGCCACGGCCTGGAAGACGACACACATCATTATTATTGTACACGCGCGCACACACACACATCATTATTATTGTACACGCGCGCACACACACACATCATTATTATTGTACACGCGCGCACACACACATCATTATTATTGTACACGCGCGCACACACACACATCATTATTATTGTACACGCGCGCACACACACACATCATTATTATTGTACACGCGCACACACACACACACACGCACGCACACACGCACGCGCACACGCACACACACACACACACACCTTTCTGATAGCCGTCCAGTCCTCCAGGACGTCCAGGTCGGGCAACATGTAAACGATATACGGGCGTGAGCGGAGTTAAGGACGACGCCACGGGGAGATGGATACAAGGACACATCTAGATACCAACATTTGGTGATTTACAGAAGCAGCGTGAATGCTCAGTAGTGTGGACAGTGACAGAGATATGAACAGCAGAAGGATATCAGACACCACCGAAGGTCGTCTCCTCTTCTTATCCGGACTTAAAGCATCTCTCCTCTTCTTCCTTCCCGATAACTCGTCATTCCACAACTCTGATAAGAGAGACACGGAGGGATTCAATATAACACACAGTGCTGGATGCGTCTAGTGTGTTCTTGCTACTGTAGTTCAAATGTATTTAGGTTGCATGTGCATGACATCACACGACTGTGCTCTGCGTGTGCGTCACCTGATGTAATATCTATGCTGTGTCGGTCTTCCTCCAGCCTTCTAATTTTCTCCTCCAGTTCACTCTGTACCGTGTCGAACAGCAGCAGCTTCTCGCTCTGCGCACACACACAAAAGCATAGACATAATATTAGCAAAAAAAACTGTCCAACACACAAGCATACAGCCAAATACTTACATACACAACCACCAATGACAGATCAAAAACATTCACTCAAATTCAAATCAAATTCAGAATATTTAATAATTCTTAGATTCTTAGAGCCGAGGACTTAAAAGAAAATGCATCTCCTAAGCAATACTTTTCATACTTTAGTAAGACAGAAGGTAATTAAAGCGCGTGCGTGTGCGTGTGTGTGTGTCTGACCTCCCAGTGCTGGCACGCTGCCTGGATCTCACACTCATACTTGTTCTTCACAGACTCCAGACAAAGCTCTCTGTAGATGCCTGACATAAGCAGAGGGAACGACAAGAGTGAATAAAGGAGGCCGGAGTGTGCGAGTACAGCAGAGTGCGTCCGCGTGTCCAGGCTTACCTGCCACCTTGGTGCGGACCTGCATGTTCTCCAGCAGCACGGCCAGAGGCTCCAGGTATTCCGCCGCCCGGCCGGCCTCCACCTCTCCCAGCTTGCTCTTCACCTGGCTGAGACGCTCGTGATACAACCTGCGCACAAACACGGGTGTAACTACAAGATCCTATCAATGATTTATTTTCTTTACATTTCACATTTCTAAATTTTAAAGTCATGAGATGAATCGATTTCTGTCTCACTGGTCTTTGAGATCCGTGAACTGTTTCTCCAGGTTGGACATTTCATCAAGACACTCGGTCCTCCTCCGCTCACAGTCCTCCTCGTCCATTTCTGGAAAATGATAAAGCACACAAACCCCTCTAGATTAATTATTATGAAGTTATGAATCGGGATGGGGGAAGACATATTTCTGATAAGTTATGCGTCTGCCAGGCATAAAAGATTTGCAAACAAGCAGTGTCTCAAGGATGGACAACTCATAGCGTGCGGGATGTCAAGTCGAACCTTTGACAGGAACTACTTTAAGTCAGAATCATACACTGAAATAATGTTACTTTTAATTGGAAATCATTAGAATAAGAATTTTATGCTACTTTTCTACTGTTTCAGACAATTTTTTTTACCAGAGCTGTCTCCATCCTCGGAGACAGAGGAGGTGTCAGAATCCTCCTCCTCTGAGCTGGACGCCTCTTGCTCCTGCTCCTCCACCTCCATCTCCTCCGCTGTGCTCTCCTTCTTCTCCCGGTCACGGTGCACTGGCATGGCAGCGAGTCCGCTCCAGACTGGTGGTGTGGGAGAGAGAGACAATGTCAGGCTTTTTTTTACAGACAAACATATAACATATTGATTGCATTAGTTTAGTTTTTAGGTATGACAACTGACATGACTTGGTGGTTCAAAGTGATTATTAATAATTATAGACTTTCTGAACACATAGATAAAGTGTCTTTCCCCGGAGCAGCTGATTTCAGAAATATTTCCAAATTTCTGTTTTTTCATCCATTTGTGTAATATCTTACAGATATGATAGCTAGTTACTTTATTAATCCCACAAGGGGACATTTGTTTCGCTACAGCAGCATTAATAGGTACAGGTAAAGCAAGACAAAATAACAGAGTAAAAAATATGAAATATATAAATGCACAATATATACAATAAAATAGAATATTAAATGAACTAACGAAACAATCGTGCAAAGATTTAACCAAACAAACAACAGTGTAACAGTGTTATAGTTATCCCCATTGCGGTTTACCAAATGCAGGTAACGTTAGTGATGCGGGGAAGCCACCGAAAGTCTATTGCAACTTAACTATGTTTTATACATATTGATTTCTTCATGAATCTTTATTTTTATGGTGGCTCAATTTGAGAAATCATATTTGAAATAATGTGGTAAACACAACATTCTGGTTGTGTCTTCCGTCACAACCAGAATGAACCCCTCTTGGTAGCTGGCTTTATTAATAAGTTATTGCTTGAGATTAGATATGAAATGTTAATCAAGCAACATCCAGGTGTTTTGCCTTTTTAATCACTGCACAAGACAAATAAACAATAACAAACGACAACACATCAGGTTAGCGTTACGTTAGCATGTTAGCTATACAGTATCGTTAGTTAGCAAGTAAGATGAGCACGACTTGTCACAAAAATATATTAATAAAGAAGCGTAAAACTAAACCATAACTCACGAGATGGGGAGGTGCAAGGCGTTTGCGAGATTGTTTCAAGAAAAGCTAAATAAGCCGTAACTTGGTTTTTTTCCTCGGTTACGATTCCACTCGTGTGTCCCAGCTAAGCTAAAAACAAATTTTAGAAGGGCGCTTTTATTTGTGTAGGGAGTTGTAGTTTTATGTATCACCAGTCTTCTCGTCACTGAAGGATTAACAACCAGCTGCAAACTACATTACCCATCAGGACTGTAACTTGAACGAGGTTGAGCGTTCGATCACACCTGTCGAAATGCGATTAAAACGTTAGCGCCAGTAAAATAGGAAACGCAGAAATATATTGCAATTTTGTAACATGTGTATGATACAAGCAGAGTTTGCTTATTGTTGAACCATGTTGACGTTAGATTTTTCTGGTATCTACTATTTTGTTTTGCCTCCTCCCTCCTCCGCCATGATGTTTTCTAAGTGAACAGCGGAGCTAACTAACTAGCTAGTGCAGCCTTCAGGCTGCGGACTGTTGTGGAAGGGAGGTGCTTTCGGCTGCAATGGATGGATGCTTTTGCCCCGCTACGTTTTACCGATTTGTCTTAGTTTAAACAGAATGCGACGACAACATTTACGCATTGATAAGCTCCGCGCTGTTGCGGAGGGCTTCTAATTTGCCGCACGGCGTTAATAAATGATCCAGGAGCAGCGCTTTTTCGTTATACTTTGAAGATTAACGCTAGCTAAGGCTGTTCAAGTCGCTACCCAGCTAGCACCTCCTTGCAGTCTACCGTCGCATTCCTGTGTCTCCAGCCCCAGGAATGTTCTCTAAAAAGCCTCATGGGGACGTTAAAAAATCAACACAGAAAGTGTTGGACCCAAAGAAGGACGTGTTGACGAGGCTGAAGCATCTCAGAATAGTCATAGGTAAGTTAAACATAATTCATAAGCCGCTAACAGGTTAGCGTATCCGTGCCTATGTGGATACCAAACTCATCTCGAAAATAAATCACCAATTTCAAAGTTGCCTTGTATGTGAACAGAGACGTGGGCTTTTTATAACAAACTTAAAATATCCAACTTTAACGTTACTCGCAGCTGACCTGTAGTCCATTGCAATCATTTGATCAGTCCACATTCGTCCATCGTTACTATTGCTGTTGCTTAATCTTTACCAGATGGACAGCAATGAGCCTTGTGTGCTAAAAGTCTAAATATATTTAAAATAAATGAGGTAAGTTAGCTGTATCCGCTGTCAACAGAACCATCGAGATGGAAAGGGGCTTTAAAGGTGTGCTTTATACTATGTGCAGGTGTATTATATCGTCAGGTCTTTGAATGGACTTTTTGGCTTTGGGTCTCTGCATAGAAGATAATCGGACGCAATGCGTTTATTACAGTGTAATAACGCGTGTAAGAAGCACAACATGTCGGTGATTATATACGCTGTTGGTCAGGCTGTTGTGATTTCTGCAGGGGTGTGCCTGAGTGCTCTATAAAGATCTGGGATGTGAGAAATGCTGTGTGTGTTTTTGTTAAACTTGGGTTAAGGTGGGTTGCACACACAGGGCCAATTGCAGTGTTTTGAATGTGTGTTGTAGAATAGGAAAGTGTTGGCAGGGCGATGGGTCTTCATAAGTGATGGCTCTGTGAGTGCCTGAGTGATTTCGTTGGCACACACTAGGTTTCACACACAAACACTGACCGGAAATGGAAACAGTCTCTACTATTTCCTCTTGTGTACAGTACAGTAGCTCAACTTCCTGTTTATATTGTAAGAGCTACTGGGGGGGGGGGGGGTGTGTGTGTGTGTGTGTGTGTGTGTGTGTGTGTGTGTGTGTGTGTGTGTGTCTCTGACAGAGAGGGAAAGGGCTGTGCCCTTCTCTGTGCTCTATGGGGAGTAGAAGACCTTGATAACAATCACAGAAACACGCACGCACAAACACACTTGTTACATTGTGTGAGAAGGAACACTCCGACCGCAGAACAATAGCTAACCACACAGTTTTAACGATCGTGGTGCCGGACAACCATTTGAAGAAAATGCACAAGGGGACTGTTAGTTCCAGCACTGATGGTAACCAGAGCAATGCCTCTAACTTTAGAGATCAAGCAGGGTAAATAATAACCCCACAGCAAGAATCACATTGTTGTTATTAACCCTAAAACAAGACCCCCCTCTGACATTTTTTTTTACTTTTGCCATTTAAGGAAACCGAGAGAGAGAGAGCACAAAGAGTGTCGGATACTTTCTTCAAGATTTGTTCAAAGAATATCTGAAAGAACGATTCAACAAGAAACCATTTCATCGCTTCGCAATCCCTTTGATGCAATCAGGTTATTCAGTAACTGTCTGATCCCGAGTCCCAAACAAATATTGGCCCCACAGTCAGGTTTAGGATCATGTCTAAACCGTGACGACATTTATATTGAGATTCATAATCTAGTCATCATCTAAATACATATTGTGTTTTCAAGCTGTTTAGTTCAGTCCATAATAACAGAAGACGCCACCTCCATGTAACATCACAAGGTCAGAATCTCCTTTTATTATTAGAAGTCAAACTCTCTCTGTTTCTACCACGACAATTACGATATATATATATATGTATATATATATATATATATATATATATATATATATATATATATATATATATATATATATATATATACACACATACAGTGTGTATATATAATATAGATAAGGAACTTGTTTCCCTTACCGTAAATATTTGCAAATACAATCATTCAAGTCGGGTCAGGGTTAAAATACTTTTTTATGGGCATGAGTATAGTTGTATTCCTCAGAGTAAAGCAGGCGATGTTGTAGATTGCTGGTTTACACTGTGAGACTGCGACTTAAGAATAGCGGGTAAATGTAGCTCTGGTCATTGTGGACTTGAACATCTGAGGTCTGAACCGAAGAAGCATTCAGCACTACTACCCGGTGTAGTAGCTGTCAATGCATGTGAAGAGTGGATAAATATTTTGCTGTGAGTTGTGTAGACAAATAGCTCCTGTACATCAGCCATCGAGGGCGCGTGTGCAATCAGCTAGTGAGAAATGTTGTGTTCAAAATGTCAGTGCCCCGATGAAGAGATAGAGAACCACTCAGAGAGGCCACGAAGACCTTAGAAGGGCAACCACTATGCATGGCATAGAGCACAGACGGCCTCCGTGTGCGTGTGCATGTGTGTGTGTGTGTGCGCGTAGTTCATCTTTCAGACTTCATATAAACAAACCCAGAGATTACCATCACCAGAAGCTCCTCTGAGTGTGTCTACCTGTGCACGTGCACGTCATTTGAAAGCCTAATGTCCTGCATGCTGCGTGTGTTTCCTTTCACTTTTGACCCTGAAGTACAGCGGCGGTTGCATCCTCAGTATGAGCGTGTGTTTTCTCTCCGTGTCTCCTTCCTAATGACAGCCAGCGGTAGTTGTTGAGGCACAGATGTAGTCCAGAGAACACATAAAGCATAGACACTTCCCATCTTTTAGCAGGGACCCAGACTGGGCTTGGCGTCTGTTTTGGTGCAGGTCGACATGACACATGTGTGTTTAGAGAAGCTCGATGCTGCCGCGAGGTCACATTGCTCAAATATATATTTCCTGTGATGCACAGTAAGAACACTCTTATAGATGTGTTTATACTTCTAGCCCGAAAACATTTAGAATAAAGACGGATAGAGAACAGCCTTTAACTGGTTCAACTGTTTATTTCAAAACCACATTATTAGATACTTATTGTGAAGATTTCTACCTTTTCTGTGGCGTTTCTTTGCTATATTTTATTAATTCTGTTCCCTGACTGCATACAGCTGTGAGAGTGAACAGAGAGACATGTGAGAAACACATTTGATGTTTTGTGTGTGTAATGGGACGATGCTGATGGAGACGTGTGACGGGAGGAATGCACACGAGGAACGGTCATGGAACCGAATCGAGTGTTAAACACTAATTGTGTGTGTGTCCCCCCCCCCCATTTCCCAGAAACCGCGGAACCGTCGGAGCTGAAACAGTTCTTCGACGTGAACTACTCCCATATCTACTATGTCTTCTTTGAGAACTTTGTCACCATTGAGGTCAGCCTCAAGCAAAAAGGTACGTTTTACTCCACCGTCAACCAAACACTTTAGATGAGCTCTGAAATAAAGCAATTCCATTTAGCTGTGTCACTGTGCTATTGTTTAAACTCGTCTGTGTGTTTCAGGTCACAAGTCTCAGAGGGAGGAGCTGGACTCTATTCTCTTCATCTTCGAGGTAAGATAATATTGAATCCAGAGGAAGTCTCACTAAACGCTCGATGCAACACAACACTGAAAGGAAGACACCGACGTGTTTGTGATTCCACGAGCTCTAGCTTCCTGTAGGTGGTCCTTGTCGGTACCGCGGCACCAGCCGGCATTGACCTCAGACTAAGACCACTGAGCTGCTCGGTGCTTGGAGCCGCCAGGATAAGATAGCGGTCAGTATGCGTGTGTTTACTGACCTCCATTTGGCCCCACGCACTTTAAATTCAGAACCAGGGCTGGGCAAAGCACGAGTCCAGTGAGTGCTTGGACTAAAGAATGTGCTTAAAATAGGTTTCCCCTGAGAGGTATTAGTTCAAATAAAGATGGACAATAAAACGAGTTCATAGAATCATTGATTACTTATGAATCTCATACTCACTTCAATGTATTCAAATAGCAGTTTTGTCATCCATAGATGATCTGAATCCGGGGAACCAACCATCCAACCAGTGGAACCTTCAGCATTAATTGTTATCAAGATAGATGGAACAGTGGCTAATATATACCGTACTTTCCGGACTATAGAGCGCACCGGTATATAGGCCGCACCAGCTGATTTTTAACAGAATAAAGAATTTGTACATAGATAAGCCGCACTGGTCTATAAGCCGCAGGTGTCCCCGTTGAACAAGCAAGATGCTTTTAACAGTACCGTACTAAAGTTGTCTTCTTCTATGAACATCATAACATGTCGCTAGCTTCTAAGCTAATTTTAACATTACGGCCAATGGGGAATGCTAACCGCGATTAGCATTAGCGAATATATAATATATCTTTGTACATCTTTTCATGCAGACATACTTGCATTACAGACTAAGGTCTCTCACGGCTACCAAACGAAAAGCAATGAGGCAATACCGGTAACTGTTGTTGCTCATAGCTCTGAATAGCTGTTGTTGCCAAGGCAGTTAGCCGTAATGCTATTCAGAGCTATGAGCAGAGAAGATCAGCTTTTTCTCAAGTCTGCCAGTGGATCCTAACAGCTCGGAACAGTGTGACAGAATCCACCATCACCAACTGGTTCTGAAAGTCTGGGATACTATGAGATAAGGGGACAGCGTAATGAGGACGACAACGCAAGCTCAGGGGCGGATTTTCCCCGGTTCATGATGTGGTGTGTTCAAGGACCCCAAATGCAGACTCGTTTTTTCCAGTTTTCTTTTTTTTCCAGTTTTTTTTCCAGTTCTACAAAACTTGTTCTACAAAACTTGTTCTACAAAACTTGTTCAAGAGTTTTTTTGTGTGCGTGTTTTTGAGTGAGAGAAATAAATGTTTTGTAGAACAAGTTTTGTAGAACTGGAAAAAAAAACTGGAAAAAAAAAGAAACTGGAAAAAACGAGTCTGCATTTGGGTCCTTGAACACACCACATCATGAACCGGGGGCAAATCCGCCCCTGAGCTTGCGTTGTCGTCCTCATTACGCTGTCCCCTTAATCTCGTACTATCCCAGACTTTCAGAACCCGTTGGTGAAGGTGGATTCTGTCACACTGTTCCGAGCTGTTAGGATCCACTGGCAGACTTGAGAAAAAGCTGATCTTCTCTGCTCATAGCTCTGAATAGCATTTACGGCTAACTGGCTTGCTGCTGTTAGACCGGAACCGGAAGTTGCGGTTGTTGTTGTGGCGGAGAAAAAGCTACGGAAAAATCCGTATATAAAGCGCACCGGACTATAAGCCGAGGCCTCAAAGCGTGGGGGAAAAAGTAGCGGCTTCTAGTCCGAAAAGTACGGTAAACAGGGTCAGAACTGGTGTTCACAGTTAAGGCAACGAGTCTGTTTCCTTTTTTTTTCCCGACAGAAAGCGATGGATTTTCCTGTTATTTCTGACCGTTTGATAAAGTCAAAGATGTCATATTTAAGTTATTGTTCTACTTTTTTTTCGTAGGCTGCTGTTCATACATTTCTTTTCTCCAGAAAATCCTCCAGCTCCTGCCAGAGAGAATCCAGAGCCGATGGCAGTTCCACAGCATCGGTAACTCGAGCGAAAACACACACTCGGCCCCTTTCCTGGAACGTGTTACAGTTGACCTCATCCAGCGGATCAGCCGTCCCACCAAACTATGTGTTGAATCAAGTTGAACTAGTTTTGGACAGTGCGGCCACAATGATAGATTATTTAATGAAATATCAAAAGACCAACCAGCAGCAAAACTTCACAAACAGAAGAATTGCCGGCATGGTGCAGTGCAGCTGCTGTCCTCTCATCCTGAATGTTATTCACATATCAGTGTTGGGGCTATCAAACTGTTTAGCTTCACTAGCATGTTTTACTGCAGTTTTTTTTTACCAATTTGAATGTTACTTGAGCTCCCTGACCCGACGTTCTATTCACTGCACACTGTTGGTTAGACTTGGCTGACATGTGTTTCTCTCTCAGGGCTGATTCTCAAAAAGCTGCTGCACACTGGGAATTCTCTGAAGGTACCGCTTTGATTTGTTGTCTCTCTCAGCGCCTTTATATCCTAATCCTCACCGCCTCCTAAGAGGACGTGTACAATACGTGTATCATTTCATTTCATTTTAAAGAAATGCTGCAAGCAACATGTACTAATTTGGATTCCCTTCACACCTCTTCCATCCCTCACCATAGATCCGTCGGGAAGGCGTGCGCCTGTTCCTGCTGTGGATGCAGGCGCTGCAGAGCAATGCGGAGCGCGAGCAGCTCTGCATGTTCGCCTGTTTGATTCCTGGCTTCCCGGCTCCGCTCTCCCACGGGACGCCACGCACCCTGGACACTCTGATCAACCCTCCGCTGAGTTTAACAGAGAGTTAGTAGAAGAAACACACACACACACACACACACACACACACACACAGTGGGGTTCGGCTAATACGTGGGCTCAACAGTCAGCTATCATTATATAAAAAAACAGCTGCTCCTGAATCAGATTTAGAACCTCATACACTTTCTTCTACTATGTATGCATGGAGTAGACATATGACGACATATGTAGCAGCATTTATTGTAACATAAACACTGAATGCTTCCCCCCCCTACAGCTCAGGTTACCCCAGAAGAGATCACTCCATTGGTTCCTCCCCAGTCAGGTGACAAGAACCAGGAAGACCTCACCGCTTACTTTTTAGAAGCGCTGCTCAAATACATGGTAAACCAGGTATTATCATTATTCCTTACTAACACCTTTGCAAATGTTGTGATGCCTCACCAGTGCAACTAATGTGTAAACAAGCATGTGGGAGAAGAAAGCAGGTATGAGAGGTCTGTAACTTACTGACAGTATCACATACACAAGCGTGATGGTAGAGGAAGTATTCGTCTAATCACTCACTGGTCACTAATCACTAACTCCAATGCAAATGTCACCCTTTATTGACACAAACAGACCTTGTTCTTGTATTTCCTCGTCTTGCTGCTATCTCACACACACACACACACACACACATAGACTTATACGTGCAGTTATACACACACTGATAACATTCTTCCTTAAACAATGGTGCTCTTCTCCGCTTGACTCCTTCCCGTGTGTGCAATGCTCTCTTTACAACACAAGCGTGTTTGTCTTGTTGTGTGTGTGTGTGTGTGTGTGTGTGTGTGTGTGTCCACCAGGCCAAGTCTCTCGAGTGGCGTTGTAAAGAGAACCACGAACGTGGCTTCAGCTTCCTCTTCGCTCACTTCCGGAAGTTTTACCTTCCTCACATCTTTCCCAACTTCGCCATGGAGACCAGCCTCTACAGCCCAATACTGGGTCAGTTACATTTGGATCCTAAAGAGCTGCTGGATCCTGTAAATCCTGTATCACATTGGATCAGTAATGTTGTGTCACTGTGACCCCCAGACCACACAGATTTAAGAATTCCCCCTCTCTCCCCGCAGACGTGCCCCCGATGCGTCCCAAGCCCTACTACAGCGTGGTGCGCAGGGAGCAAGACGGCGGTGAAACCGTGTACTGCACCAAGGAGAGCTTCCTTCAGGCCCGAGTCATCTTCATCCGCTGGCTGGTTTCCTTCTGGCTTGAGCCACGGCCCAACACGCACGCACACATCCCAGGAACAGAGGGGGAGAACGTCCCCAAGAACATACAGGTTAGCGCATCTTTTACGCATGGACGGGGTGTGACAAGTATGGGTCAAGTCACCGGAAAGTTCCTTGTACTTAATTATATTGACATAACTACGGTGGCAATATGTGAGACGTGATTTTCTGATTTCTATTTATTGTCATTGTATAACCTTACCGTTGACCCCATCCAGCGAGCAGCAGCCGGACTGGCAGCTCGCTCCGCGGGCAGCTCAGACGACAGCGGTGGCGGTGGGATCCGCTCTGACAGCCACCTCGAAGGCAGCGGCGGCTCATCCGGATCAGGCGGAGGCAGCTTGGGGCTGTCGGGGGGTTCAGGGGCCGGGGGGGAGCCCGAGCAAAGCCACTCCAACACGTCCACGCTGACCGAGAGGGAGCCCAGCTCCTCCTCACTCTGCTCCATGGATGAAGAGCAGCTGACGGACATGGAGGTGGTGAGGAGAGTGCTGACCAGCTCCAGAACCAACGTCAACTTCATCACTGAGATCTTTAGACAGGTGAAGGAGGAATACCTTTCTTTGATTAGTGCGGACGTTACATAACTGAATGTTCCAGGGTGTCAAAGCTTTAAATGGATTTTTCTGGGTTTTTTTGCAGGGGGGGGGGGGTTATGAGGTACTTAGTCATAATCAGTGTATTACTACAGTAGATGGTGGTCTGCATGCCCCCAGTTTGAAGAAACAGACAGGAGTACCAGCACTGGAGCAAAGCTTCTTTTAACTGTTATTCTGTCCTTGGTACAATATGTCGACGTACAAGTCACTTGATCTTTTACAATCCTTCTTTATCTACCCACAGGCATTTCTCCTTCCCATGTGCGAGGCTGCGGCGATGCGTAAAGTGGTGCGTGTTTACCAGGAGTGGATCTCCATGGAGGACAGGCCAGTGTTCATGAAGGAGCCAGAGGAGGGCCCCTACCCCATCACCAGCAGCCTGGATTCAGGCTCGCAGCTCGGGGACAAGGACGATGAGGTGAGGAATTACCTAAAGTCAGAAACATAATCCTGAAATGTTTAAGATGAAGGTAGCCCGGACAGATCAGATCTTTTTTTATAGTGATTTACTATGTTTGACCTGCCCACTAACTATTCTTTCTCACTTTAATTGTGTGTGTTTTTTTCTCTCTTCCTCGGGGAATGAGCAAGGCGGTTGACAGTGAACTGCTGGAGTACAGCGTTCATGCCGGAGTTCAGACGACACTACAGGTGTGGTCCTCACACGCTTCTGTCCATTTCATACATCCACACAACAGTGCGGTTGTCTTCTTACAGTTCTTACTTCACCTCGTAGAATGAAATAGTTTGTGGACCCATTTTACATCCTGATCGCTTGTCCCCCTTTTCAGCTATTTATCACCCACTCCTCCAACGTCTTCCTGCTGGAGCCAGCCAACGACATCAAGATCCTGTTGGAGGAGCACGTCGACATGTGCAAGCGAGTCCTGAACATCTACCGCAGCCTCGTCATGCATGAGACCATGGACCAGAAGACATGGTAACCCCCCCCCTCCTTCCCAACAACAGATACACGATAAATCCCACTTACTATGGACATCTAAATACATTTCAGTAGAATCATGTCGTTGAAGGCTGCTTTTTTTATGTATTTGTTTATAGGGAGCAGGTCTTCCTGGTTCTGCTGAGGGTGACGGAGTCAGTGATGAAAAGACCTCCATCCATCATGCCGCATGGCAAGAAGATCAACACGCTGTCAGGCAGGCTGGCTGCAGCCATCTTTCAGGTACATTAGTGTCACCATATCAAACTGGACAGATTCTTTTTTTCCCTCTGCGTACCAAACATACAGTTTTTGTTAATGCTCTGTGTGGTAGAAGAGTTGTCTCTGTGGTCCATGAAACAATGAATAGGAACGTGCTGTTGTTTACAGCATAGCTTCTGGAAGACGGACTGGCACGTGGTGCTCTAACTACTGAACAATGACAGATGTAACAATTATGTAAATAATGCAGATGTGTTCTCAAGTATCCAGCTGCCTTCATCTTTTCTCTTTCTTTATCCAGCATACTTGCTATCATGCTTGTGATTGTATTATTTTCCAAATCTTCTGAACACCTTAATGAAGTTTAATAGTATCCAGGTGTGACCCGGCTCACTGAGGATGAGTAGAGAGCTTCTCTCCCCTCTGTCTGCACAGACGCTGATAGTGGCCTGGATCAAGGGGAACTTAAACGTCTACATCAGCAGAGAGCTGTGGGACGACCTCCTCGCCGTCCTCTCCTCTCTCACCTGCTGGGATGAACTGGTCACCGAGTGGTCACTCACCATGGAGACCCTCACCAAGGTACTGGAAGTTGTTTTTCTCGTTATCCTACAGGCGTTTTATATCCATACTGTATGTAATTTTCTTCAAAACGTGTCACCCGAGTATTTCTACTTTGACATCCGCAGATCAACAATGGTCTCTAGAGGAGTAGAGGAGAACCAGAGCGAATTTAACGCTGGTTTCATTCATTGTTTACATGCATTTTAATGTTTCCTCTCACTTTCATTCTATATCTGCCATTAATGTTGATTGCATATGAAAAATCCCCTTAAAGTGCCTTTAGCACTAGTTTAACAGTGATCTTGCCTCCATCGCAACCATTACGCTGTAGTAACATAAACACATGTGTTAAAGCAGTGTGTTGGTCTTGTTGTGTCTCAGGTGTTGGCCAGGAACCTGTACAGTGTTGATCTGAACGAGCTGCCTCTGGACAAACTCAGTGAACAAAAACAGAAGAAGCACAAAGGAAAAGGTTGGTCGTTCACAAGAGACACTTTTAGCCTTTTCTAAATGAACCATGATCTGAAATACAGACGGCTGTTTTTAACTTCAAGTTCCCACACCTACTAAAGATATCATCGACGCGACATAAATCTTAGTTTCATATCTAATGTCCTAAAAGTCAAAGATGCAGTGAAGGCACTCCAGCCCACAGTTTCTACAGTTTCTTACTTCAGCGTCAGCAGTTGAATACAAGGAAAGTTATCACAATATAAATAAACGTAAGTTGGACATTATTAAAATGTACAAAGTAAGAAAGAAAATCACGAAATATGAAATAAAGCCAAAATGAAAGGAGCCCAAGAAGAACTGGGATATTTAGAATATACCCCATAACATAGTCTGAGAGAGAATAGACCTTTTCTCTCCACATAAAGAACAGGTCTATTCTTTGCATAGTTTCTGATGGAGGTAACGTAAGTACCATTATATGTGCATTGAGAGATGACGTCCCGCTCCACCCATCCACACCAGGTATCGGCTCGGAGGGCCAGAGGCAGATTGTGGATCGCTCCTTCTCTAAAGGCTGGAGCAGAGACCAGCCGGGCCAAGTGGCAGCCATGAGGCAGCGAAGCGCCACCACCGCCGGCTCCCCGGGCATCGAAAAGGCCAGAAGTATCGTCCGCCAGAAGACTGTAGGTCAGTATCCTCCTCTTCCACGACTCTCCTCCTCGTGTGTGTGTGTGTGAGAGAGTGACTAGTGCCCTGTCTTTCTTCAACGTACTTAAGACGAGGCTTTTCTTCCTCTAAGTCACTTCTGTTTGACTTGACGTCTCCACCTCTTTTCCTCTCCTGTCTGTCTGACAGGAAGTCGCGGTTTACTGTGATTCCTTTTCCTCAGTGGAGTCTTGTTTGTGCGAAGCCTTTAACTGTGGCCATCGGTGTGAACGAAATGGCCACAACACCACAGTGAAATACCAGTTTAGAGTTCAGAGCAAGATGAAGGCAACTCATGCACATGCATTTTCTTAAACTGCTTAAAAAGCATGCATCAGCAAGGATCCTTCAAACTACAATACACACAACTAAATGCTTTCTTTTTCAATCCACATTCCTCCTGTCTCTAGGTGTTTGCTTTTTTATTAATCACAGAAGTGTTTTAACAAAAAAAGAGGTTGTGCTTCAATCGTTATTGATGACACACGCATAACCTGACAGAGTAGTGAAAACTAAAAAGATTCCTTGTTTGTGTCTACTATAGTGGACTCTCAGAAACCAACATTCTTGCCGGTGTGCAGTTGTTTTGTCTCATTTCTTTTCAGCTACGTAGTCAAATGCTAACGTATTTCAAAAGTTCTCAGACGTGGTCAAACTTGCAGACAACTTCATTTTGTTGTGACTGCAAGTAAACGGTGGATCTGACGGCTAAATGCGCTGCTCCTGTGTGTCCTGGTCTGAGCTGTAGAGTGCCAAGCTGCCGCCAGCCTCCCGCTGTCTCTCCTCCAGAACTGCTAACCCTGTCTCACTCTTCTAGAACTGCTAACCCTGTCTCACTCTTCTAGAACTGCTAACCCTGTCTTACTCCTTCCCTCCGCGTCCGCCCTTTAACCTTCCTCTTTTCTACGATCTTTTCTGCTCCCACTGTTGACATTGTTTTCATTCCTTTCCCTTTTCCGTCCTCGCCCATACATCCACCTTTCTTCCTCTCACTTCAACAATACCCTCTTCCCGCCCCTCTTGCTTCCTTTATAGTCTTATTTCCTTCCTTTCCTGTCTCACACTCTTCTGTCCCTCTTCTGTCTGCTCTTTCCACCTCTTCAGCCCTGCGTAGCTGCTCTACAGGGGACTCTCTGCTGTCCTCAGCCTTTATCCGCAGCGCTAAGAGTGCTCCTGCTCTGGCGCCGCCTCTTCCTGTCCTCCTCCACCACCACCACCCTTTACTACCCCCCCTTGCCGACCAGCTGGCAGGTACACACTCTTTGCACTACCTGTCATGCTTGACCCCCCCTGGAAACTTGACTTGTCTCTACGTCCGTCAAAAGAACTGAAACCGTGTGCCTGCACTCCCGTCTTTATCTTCCACTTTTTTGTTTCTTGTCATTGCTGAAGCAACAGCTTGCATGTGGTCACTCAGGAATCGTACAACCCTCCCCTCTTCATACCTGTAACTGGGAGGATCAGTGTGATTTGTGTGCTTAAACATCCAAGATGCATCACTCTCTCGAATGCTGTGTGATTGTCCCATGGATCGCTTGAAATGTTGCATGGGACAAACGGATGATCATAGTTGAGTGTTCCGTGTCCCGTGGTCTCAGTGCTGTATGTAACGGCTGTCCTCCGCGGTGGCCCAGAAGTCATCATGGTTATTGTTTTGGATATGTGGTGCCTAGCGAGAGAATATGTCGCCGAGCCGATATCAAATAATGTCATCTGTCATTTTCTTCAAATATTTCACTAATTCTTTGCTGTAAATTTGAATTATGTTTGCAGGTAGTTGTGTCTCTGTTTCTGTTGACATGTCTGCATAAAACTTGACCGACCAGTTGTCTGCTTGCTTGAACCTGCATCTTGTTCTTACCTGCCTGCCTGCACACATGCACGCCCCTCTGTCCTCTATTTCCTGCCTATGACGAGCACTTATTGTTTCAATGCACTTCTCCTTGACCTCCCCGTCACCGCTGTCATGTGACGTCTCATACGATGCCGTGTATTCTTTGGATGGCTTTGCCCGCTTTGCATAATCTTTCCTTTCAAAGGATTATTGTTACTCATTACATAAACCACAAGTCAGTCGCTGTTAGAATGATCTCAAGTCGTGATTTCTGTTAAAGCAGCTAGATGGCGTTGTAGCAAACTGTCTCAGCCACCAGAACGCTAACGTGAAAGTTAGGATAATCTACAGAATATTGACGATCATACTCATAGAACTTTATGTTTTGGGCTCTATGCATTTGCAGATTCTTTTTTTTTTTGGGGGGGGGGGGGGGGTCTTTGTTCATTTAGAAGTGTGTTTGAGTCTGTATATGTGCGTTTACATGTATCCACTCCCGTTTACCCCGTCACTAACCTCACTCCCCTTCCTTCGTCTCCCCCCCAATAATCAGACCTCGGGGACCCGCCCATCACACTGACATCCCGCACCTCTCGGATGCGCCACTCCTCCCAGAGCGACGAGGCCCCTCCCACCTCCTGCTCTGAGGTCTTCCAAGGAGGGGCTTGCGACCTAGACGGCCCCGCCCCTTCCTCCCTCGCAAGGAGCAGCAGCGCCTCTGACATCATGGAGCCCTTCATCGCCGAGCGGGTGAAAGGTGAAGACCCGCGGGGGGATCCCGCTGCGATCCCCAACCCCACCCACAACCACTCCACAACTCCCCCCTCACACGCAGCCGACAGCCACGCAGCTCAGCCACTCCCACACACCCTCACCTCCCCCTCTCCCACCCCTTTAACCTTCTCCAACGGTGTCGTTTCCTCGTCCTCAGAGGGACAAGATGATGGTAGTGTTTACGACCAGATTGGCTCTCGGAGCCGGGGCTCTAGTTCGGATTGGGTAAGCGACTGGGATTCCGCCTTCACCTTTTCGTCCGAAAAGGAAATTGACGTAGAGGAGGGCGAAATGGGTGCTGGGGCAGAGGATGATTTATTCTCCTCTATCAGGGACTACCTCACTAACAAAGGAGGTGAGAGGAAGGAGGAGGCAGGAGAGAGAGATAGTCCCGGTCGCGTGCCAGAAAGCAGTGTTGTAACTTTACCCGTGCAAATGGGGATTGCGAGAACACAGATGGAATACGCAGGGCAGGTAGGAGATGCAAGACAGGTGGTGAGAGAGGACAGGCAGGTAAGTGAATCCGTGAGACACAGCAGTGTGGATTCAACGGAGGAGAACGAGGCAGAGCAGCGCAGCATCTACGAGTGCCTGGAGCTGCAGTGTCAGTGGCCGTCGCCCAGTGCTCGGGGGGGCGCTAGCTTAGAAAGACAGACTGGGGAGAAAAAGGGAGGAGCAAAGGCGGAGAGATGGGAAGGGAAATGTGATGCGTGGAGGGAAACAGGAGAAGAGAAGCAGGGTGGCAAAGAGGCCGCAGTAAATGAGAGGTCCATTTTAATTAGACCAGACACTAACACAGTAGAATGTAGCACTGAATCAAACCAAACTCCAGACCCAGTTAAAGCCAAGTCGTCCCGTAGTAGCACCAAGAGGCACCAGTCCGGGGGCGTTCATGTGAGCTTCCGGCCCTCGACTGAGTCCGTGCAGTTCCACAACCCCCTCGAGAGTAAGGAGGCCCACTGGAAAGCCCGGCTGCGCCGCCTCAGTCACTTCCACACACACAGCCACTCAGCCGGGGAGAGGCCGGGGGCTGGAGCAGGAACAGGAGGCGCAGGTAAGTTTGGCCCCGCGGCCGGGATCATCAACAGAGCAGGACCACATGAGAAACTAGGAGCCGTTTCGGATAGCAGCGGGGCAGGAAACGCAGCGACCGCCGGAGGCCCGGAAAGCAGGGCCGGGACCGGAGGGGACAAGGACAAGCAGCATCCCGGGTCCTGTGTGGGACCCAACCTGGTCTCCGAGGCTCACACGGAGGCGTCGTCGGGCAGCTCAAGTTCCTCCGGGGCGTCGTCAGGTGTGCGCGGCCGCCTGGGACGCTCCGCCTTGCGATCACGAGCCTCCCGCTCCCGGTCCCAGGAGCCCGGCAGCACCGCCTCGCGGCACCACCAGGGGGCCCTCCTCGGCGGCGTCTACAAGACCGTTGTTCACGCACTGTCTTCGAAGCCGCGGCCCCGAGGTCAGGGGTCATCCCAAGGCTCGTCGCCCCAGCGACAGGGCCGTGCCGCCATGGGCGACGCCTCGCTCAGAGACCTCTACTCCCATGTCCTGGGCTACTTTGGGAGAAAGACGACAGCGCCAGGTGAGGATGGCAACGAACGAAACGAAGCGCTCACAAAGGACACAACTTTGGAAAGAAATACTCATCAACACACAAACACCAACTCTCTTTTCCTTTTTGGCTGTTTTTAACTGGTTTGTTATGATGGAATGATTTTTTTATTTTTTGGGGCTGACACTCATCATCTTGCTGCTGGACTGAAATTCAAACTCCCTGTTGATGTGTTTCCTCTTGATCGTAGCCCCTTCCTCCAGCCTGCCTCCTGTCAAGGACCCCCCCTCCCCGCCTCATACCTTCCCACCTGTTCCTCTACCTCGGAAGCCCCCGACCTCCTCCTCCTCCTCCTCCTGTCCTCTTCCTTCTTAGGGCTTTGGGATATTAACCTCCTCTCCTCCCCCCTCCTCTTCCCCACCTCCTCCCCCTCCTCGATGTTGCATGCGGCCGCCTCCTCATGCCTCCCTCGCCTCCTCCCCGGACTCCGGCCACTCTTCAGCTGCACTGGAGGAACAACCCCAGTCCACAGAAAAAACACAACCGCCTGTAGAACAGATAGAAGACATTAATACCTAACGGCATATTCCATCAGAGCGTTATAACATTTAGATTTACATGTGTAGATATAATATTTGAGTTCGTGAAGGTAAATCAATCGATTATTACTACTAGTAGATACGTAGTGTCAACATGTTTCTGTAGTTCCTTCTCAGGCCACTAGAATGCAGCATAGGACCTTATGTGAGAATAATCTCAATAATAGTGGTATACACACAGAATTTGAAAGGATATGAAAAGGTATGCGTTTCAAATCAACAATCTTGAATGGTTATTTGCTTTGTACCTCGCCATGAGACGATATCGAACACGATAACTGCACATGTGAATCAGCAGTGCAGCGTTTTCTATTCATTCTAATCCTCGGCGCAGCAGACTGCAGAACTGGGTTCAAATAATTTTGTCGTGAGGTTCCGATGTTTTATACCAGCACAGGGATTCTTCACCCCAATTTGTGAATGACGGAATTGCTGATGCGCATTCCCATTTTTTTCCCTTCCTTTCTTATTTTAATTCAGGTGTGTGGCCAACTCGTGCCGAATGGTGCCTACAATCCGTTTATATGAAAGTCTGGTTCGTCTACCTTTGTGCCGCACAATTTTACAGCGCAGGCCAGAATCGTTTTGTCACGATAGTTCATGTGAAACATAACATTCTTCTGTGGATCAACAATATTGACAGCAGTTCCACTTTTACAAGTTTAAAGTTACAGTGAATTAAGACAACCCCAAACCTCAGCTTACTCCGTGCAGACTAAAACCAGATGTTATGTGCCGTGTCTGTCTGGTTGTCTGTCCAGCTGTGTGTTGAACTACTTATACTCGTTGATTGCCGAACACAGGTGGAGTCCTCTATCATAGCTATAAGCTTAACCACACAGCTTCACAGATCGTAGTACTAAAAATGTGCATGTCTCACATCCTGATGAGCACGTACAGAACACACACATCTCCAGTGCACAGACATGCAGAGCCGGTTATCAATTACGTAAAGACACGATGGAGAGGTAAATGTAGCTAATGTCAGCTAACATCTAAGCTTAGCATTTCTATCGAGCTACTTCTTATTTGAACCTGTTCATGCTGTGGTGGGAATACATTGTGCATGTGGGCGTTTATTTATTGGGCTTTTATTGATACAATAATGGGATTGAGAGACGTATACGGTAGAATATATTGGCCTGAAAAAGTTGATCCAATCCAAGTCTTTTTTGCTGTTCTTGGTGATGTCATGGCAAATAACCATAACAGTGGAATTGTAGATTTGTAGACGGTATGTTGTATGTTATTCAGATGCCTCCAGGCAAAGGAGGTGTCTGAATAACATACGAATTGTAAGCAGGGATCTGCAGTAATGTTATAAGGTTAGTTAGCTTGAGAAGAATCTGAACAAACAGACATTTTGGGCTGTGTTAGTTCACTTGGTAAATACTTTAAGTGCCTCCGTACGATCACCACGTTGTCTTGTTCTTCGGTAAGTCGCCATGCTGTTAGTGGAGTTTTCAGGTCTTAAATCATGAAGCGATAAAAATGTGCAGCAAGGAGAAACTTTAATCAGCTAGGTGGCAGCAAAGGCGAGATCTTCACCGTGTGTCCAACAACTGAGCTTTCATTGATCAAAGTCCTGGTGTTGGGTCTGGATGAGACCCGGCTCTGTCGGACACAAGTTCAGGGATTCATATTTACTGATTTGGGATTGATGGATGCTCTCTGCTCCTTAGAGTTTGCAAACTCACACCGACCGATGTCGTTGCCGCCAAGCCAACAGCAACACAACTCATAGTAACACAGCTGCACTAATATAGGCCTCTGATATGCTGCCTGTTTGGACCTAACAAGGTGATACTCTCACTTGTTCTCCGTGCATGGTGTGAATTAACTCCTGCATTGCTTCTCCGGTGGGTTTGCCTGCTGTGTCGTGGCTTTTGTTTAACAGTCAGTCTTTTGCTAACTTCAGGGCCTACAGTACACACACATCAGGACGGCCCTCGCAAAGCCAGAGAAGCTCCAGTTTGTTGTATAGATATTGTAACGTTTTATCATAAATATCTGAACACTTGACTCACATAACTTATCCAACGGGAGTTTCTCTGACTGTTAGAAAGTGAGACGGGTAAGATTAATGATGTCGTCATATCCCTTATGGAGTGGTTCATACACATAATCTACTTCAATGGACTTATAGTCAGCAAGTCAGACTTTATGATACAATATATCTTACAGACTAAACATCATTTCTCAGTTTTGTGTCTGAGTGGTTTGTGGATGTACGGATCAGCCACTGTCTATCATTGTGCGTTTGTTCATCTCACCTGTCTGCGTGTCCACCTGTGAATCTTCATCCCTTTACTGTGTGTGTGTGTATGTGTGTACTCTCCGTACTCTCTGACTACCATCATGTATCTGCCCTTTAGCCAACAAAGAGGAGGTGGTCCAGAAGGCCCGTCCGGTCTCCAGTGACGTAGGAAGCACCAACCCGAACTTCTCTGACCTCATGGATGAGTTTATTCAGGAGAGACTGAGGGCCAAAGGAACAGCGGTGAGAACAACATCCACACACACACACAGGTTTTAAAGATGAATGTTTCAGTGTATTAGAAAAAGAGCTACAGCTCGGTGGCCAATCACGGCTGGCGATTGAACGCGGAAATAAAGAATTACCAAAGATCTACGCTTCTCTACACACAGGGCCGTCGTGGCAGCAGCCCTGGCAGTCTGGAGGTTCCCAGGGACCTGCCGGAGCTCCTGGAGGCGGGTCAAAGTCCCGGATCGCGGCCCTCTGATGACCCCCGTCCCATTGATGATCCGGGGGTTCCCTCTGAATGGACCTCACCTGCGAGCGCCAGCGGTTCGGACATCATCAGCTCAGACAGCCAGTCGGACTCCTTCAATGCCTTTCAGTACTCCACTTGCAAGTTTGACAGTAAGTAACAAACTGAGGCACTGCCACAGAGTTTGTGACACATTTAGTTTCATACAAAGATCACTATGATTTCAGTTTGCCGTACATGTTTTATTTAGTCAAAATGAAAAGAAACGGTCCTTATAAGTTGCTGTTGTGTGATATAAATAGATACCTGTGATTTGTCTCCATCTGGAAACCTTGCCCATGGAAAATGTATAATGGTCAGCATTTTCTTTTTTTTTTAGACTTTACTTTCATTTCAGAAGCTTGTGGAGGAGGTGTTGGATCTGGGGGCGGAGGTCGAGGCAGCTCACTGGACCAGGACAGCCTGGGAGGGGGCGTGGCCTGTGACGAACATGAAGTGGCCAGTTTGACGACACTTCACATCGACTCGGAGACCAGCAGCCTCAGCCACACAGTCACTGTTACCGGTATGCAAAGATCTCTCTAGCTACTGTATTATTTCAGTAGATCTAAGTATCCAAACTAACAGCCTAAATAGTACATATTTTACTGCATACCACATCGCCTCTCTTGACAAGGTTGGGTCAACGTCATCGCACCACAGTATAGACCAATATCACAAATTTACCTCATAGGCCTGCAGTGGATGACATAATCAAATGCAATAAAGAACTACTTGGGATTGTAGCCCATAGTTGTCATCAACATCTGCAGCTATTCGGCAGAGGTAATCAGCCTACTTAAAGGTGTAACGTACATCACACGTACCATCTTAGAGAAATCTGATTTGGTGGATAGCTATTGAAATGCTTTTCCTGGTTTGTGCCAAAACTACAGAATGTTGGATCAACAAGCAGCTTTACAATTTCAGCCCAAGAATCCAGGCTTCTCGATTACTCGATGACAAAACGTTTTTTTTTCTTCTCCTTGTTGTGCGTATCTCTGTCCAGGTTCTGAGAGTGCGTCTCCCATGCACTCCCTTGGGGGCTCTCGCTCCCAGACGCCCTCCCCCGCCACACTGACAGCAGAGCACCCGGATCACACACACTCCCACTCGCACCTACAGCTGGACCACAAGCTCCACAACTCTGTGCTGCAGACTCCAGATGACCTGGGTAACCCTCGTGCACATTCTCAAACATGTACTTCTACGTTGTCTTGTACCGAGCAAGAGTAACTGATCGGTTCATTGATTTGATTCTAGAAACCAGCGAGTTCCCCAGCGAGGACTGCAGCGTCATGGCGGGTGGCTCTCTAACTGGATGGCACGCTGATGTTGCCACGGTAATGTGGCGGAGGATGCTGGGCATCCTGGGGGACGTCAATAGCATCAAAGACCCCGAGATCCATGCGCAGGTCTTTGACTATCTGTGCGAACTGTGGCAAAACCTGGCCAAGGTGTGTGCTGGCACAAGCAATTATTACATTTACAAACGATGAGACGTTTTATAACGATTGTGGGGCTTTTGTGTGACAACAAAACTTTTTCTTTCCAGATAAGAGATAATTTGGGCATTTCTCTGGACAACCAGTCGTCTCCCCCGCCCCCTGTTCTGATCCCACCTCTTAGAATCCTCACCCCGTGGCTCTTTAAGGTAGGCGTGACTGAGAGATCACCTCAGGACCTCTGATATTCATGACATTGAGATCTACCGGTAGTTAAACATGAGAATAAGAAATATCTGTAGTTAAGACTATCACATTCCTCGTATTTAGGAATTGGATTGAATACTTTGATTGAATTTAATATTTGATTTAATAAACTGAAATCAAAATGCATTTGTTTGCAAAAAATAGAAAAAATATATCACGCATAGAGAAAGGGATACCTCCACAAACTAACCAGCTAACACCTCAACCTACTCACATCGGTAAATGTATTCTTATATGTACACACGTGCGTGTTTTCCTCCAGGCCACCATGCTGACGGAGCGTTACAAGCAGGGGAAGCTTCACGCCTACAAGCTGATCTGCAGGATCATGAAGAGACGGCAAGATGTCTCCCCAAACTCTGACTTTCTCACGCACTTCTACAACATCATGCACCAAGGACTGCTGCACCAAGACCAGGTAGACTGTGCGCACGCGCTTTGTAGGCGACAAACATATTTAAAGTAGAGCGATGTTTTCAAGTTTGTACTGCTTCAGATTAAAGGATGGAACGTGTGTGTTTGTGGTTTC
Organism: Ophthalmolycus amberensis; assembly: GCA_024529925.1. Classification (NCBI taxonomy): domain Eukaryota; kingdom Metazoa; phylum Chordata; class Actinopteri; order Perciformes; family Zoarcidae; genus Ophthalmolycus; species Ophthalmolycus amberensis. The sequence continues at coordinate 8,645 of JAFEUB010001600.1, read as the reverse complement.
TACAGGACATTGTGAACACCATCATAAAACACTGCAGTCCCAGGTTCTTCAGTATCGGTCTCCCCGGAGCCACCATGCTGATCCTGGACTTCATCATAGCGGCTTCGAGAGTCACCGCCTGCTCATCACTCAACGTAAGAAATGCGCTCTTCAGCAGTGTTGTTTTGCATTTACTGTGAGACACCTGAAGAGTACAAGCTGGTGCATACATGTGTCATTTAAAAAAAAAAAAAAAATAACTTATGAATTTCCTCTGTCTTTGTCTCTTCTTTCTTTTTTCCTCCTCCTGTCATAGGCTCCAAGAGTGGAGGCCCAGATCCTGCTGGGATCTCTGGTGTGCTTTCCCAACTTGTATGAGGAGCTTCCAGCCCTCCATCCCACCACAGCCGACGTGGTGCTCACCAAGTTCCCTGACGTCAAGGTAGATGGCAATAACGGCTGAGACAAGTCGTCATGCCTCTGTGTTTGGGCAATATCATGATGAGAAACCACAGTAGAATAGGGGGAAGAGACGGATAATACAAAAAAAAAGTTTTTAGACAAACAGATAAAATTAATAGTCCTATTATAGTTCTTAATGTAGAGAAGATCATCATACACCTGTCATCTCTGTCACAGACACACTGCTCTTGCTGACTCCAAACATGTCAGCGTACTTTAAAATTGACGTCCACCAAAGCATTGGGTCAAACATTTAAACAAAACTCTACTTTGTGTGTAATCCAGGTCAGTCCAGACTGACGGGGGGGGGGGGGTCTCAGAACCAGACTAATAGGTTAATGTCAGGTCATTCTTGTGACAGTCCAGAGCTATAATGGGAGTAATGTTGTTGTTGTTGTTGTTGTTGCTGCTGCTGCTGCTGCTGCCGCCGTGTAAAGCGCTAATGCCATGCGTGGCAGCACCTCAGGCCCGCTCACTGGTTCCGTACAAGACAGAAACTTGTTTTGAATCACTAAGCGGTCATTAACGGCGACCGGAGGGACGGGACCAGTGAGTGTGTGTGTGTGTGTGGATAAGTCTGGACTGTGCCTGTGTGTTTGTTTTTGGTGCAGTGTGTGTGTGTGTGTGTGTCTACATACTGATCCAGTATGTAGATAACTAATGCCTTGTATTGTGTGAGGCTCATTAACTGTGTTTGTCTGGATGCTTTGGTTTTTAGGAGCATATTATCAAAACCATCCTGAGCTCTGCCAGGGACGAACCCTCTGCTCCTGCGAGGTAAGCTGTCACACTTTTCAGATTTTTAAACATATTGTGACTTTATTCTCATTCACTTCCACCAATTGTCGTAACTTTACGACTTTGTTCTCGACTTCTCGTTGAACACAGATATGCGGGGAATGTTTTCAATGTGCAGACAGTTTAGTAAACAAGCAGACATAAATAAATAATATCACAAATTAATTTAAATGAAGAATGCATGAGTGAAGTGTGTGCTTCACGTGGATCACGACTGTATGTGTGTCTGCTTGTGTAGAACAGCTGCTCACGCTGAATCTGTTCCGTTAGGTGCGTGGCTCTGTGCAGTCTGGGTATCTGGATGTGTGAGGAGTTGGCTCACGGGACTCAGCAGCCGCAGATCAAAGAGGCTCTCAACGTCATCTGTGTTACTCTGAAGGTCAGTGACACCTCTGTGCTGCTTTAGTTGGTCTACACTGATCTACACTTTGGTGCGTTCGCATCTGTATCTCCTCTGTCTGGATATGTGATGAGGCCTTAAAAGAACACATTAATCCCAGAAGGGAAATAACTTAATTACCCATAGTTTAATATATTCCAGTAGGTTTAAAGTAGTTGCTTTACATTTAGCCATTGTCACAGCAACAGTTTTTTTTTTTCTCTATGTAATCCACAATCTTTTTTTGCATATTTATATGGAGTTTGATAGCACACAATGAGAGCTGAATCTGTTTAGTGTTGGGCCGTTACCCTGACATGGCGGGCTGCATAGAGCCAAAGTGTGATGGAAAAACATTGTTGGAGATGATTGTTAGTGTTGGGGAAATTGCCTCAGTCGGTATTGTCTGTTTCAGGCCACTAGACTGGGAGGCCTGTGGATCCGAATAATACTGTCCAACATTCACTGTCTCATCTATAGCCAAGCAGCTCTAGATGGACACACACACACACACACACACACACACGCATACTTGCCCACCTTGGAATCCCTAGCTTGTGTATCGGCAGCCAATGGCCTGCTCACACATTACAGTAACACACACACACACTTACTCCTGGGAGCAAACCCTGGACAGACAATATGTTTGGTTCTCCTTCAGATAGGAGACTAATCCAGGGGGAATGCTGCAAGCTGTGTCACACACACACACACACACACACACACACACACACACACACACACACACACACATTATCACACATATACACATTATCACACATATATACACACACATCTTGTCCACTTGCATCTCTTGCCTTCATACCAGCAGCCAGTATCCTCAGAAATGGGCCACTGTGATATTCACACACACACACACAATCTCACACACACACACACACACACACACACACACACACACAAAGCTTTAGGGATTGTCATATTTCCATGAAGAGACACTTTTTGCTGTTGTCCTCCTCATCCCAATACCCGTCCCCCCTCCTATCTAGAAGCATTTTATCCTCATCAGAGCACAACTGATGCACTTTAATGAATATTTAACATCAAACAACAATTACAAGAAAACATATTCATCATCAAATATGCCTCATACTGTCAAATCATTTTTACAGACACAAATCGTCTCATCAGTCATTGGAGTGTCACAGATTTACTGAAACGACTGCAGAATTCATGGGTGTAATCTCTTCCCTAGCGTTTAACATTTCCTCATTTAAGATGAAAAAGATCTTTTTAACACGAAAATATCTGTTTGATAAACTGCAACTGTTGATGTTTTATTTTTATGTTTTTTAAATGTTGGCTATTAATCAATGCACTCACAGAACCTATGAATTAACACAAATACGTTCTTGTGTACCAGTACCCCAATAAGAATGTAGCACTGGTGGCGTCGGACATCCTTCACCTCCTGATCAGTCATGTGGATCATCTTCAGAAATTCCCCCCCGACACTCCGAAGAAGATCGTAGAGGTGAGACATGAACTTTGTGCACTTCTGAACAATTATTTCCAAATACTGGTGTCATTTATTATTTATATTATATTGAGTAAAGCTAAGGCACTTATTAGATACACCAAATCATTTTGAAAATCTTAATTTAGAGGTCTCTAAATGTTGCTGCTTTAGTTCTCACTGCTCTATTGTGGTTTTCTGTTTTTCATTTTTTACAAATGGTAACAGCAGCAGTAGTAGTAGTAGTAGTAGTAGTTGCTGTAGTAGTAACATTTTTAGCATACTTAACAATCATTTTGTCTGATTTTATTCTGCTTAGATTTTGATCGCCACCATCACACACTTGCTGCCTAATACCGAGTCTTCCCCTCATGAACTGGATAAGAGGGTAACACACACACACACATGACCACAAATCCTCCCAGACGCTCACGATATTACTCATTTTGCTTCGAGAGTAACTTTATACTAGGGGTGGGGGGAAAAAATCGATACAGCATAGTATCGCGATATTTTGCGCGGCGATATTATATCGATACACGGACGCCAAGTATCGATCTTTTATTATATAAACTATTAAAAAAAAAATAATAAAAAAAATTGCTTTTTCAGTCCACTAGACTGCTAGTCTGAGGTGCCGAGTTGTTTTCTGGTGAGGTCAGCAGAGGTGCCGGGTCTGCGTGCGTGATTGGTAGGAAGTTGGTCGAAACAAAGATGGAGACATCAGAGAAAGAACTCAGATAAAACATGTTGTTGACACAGTTTTCCTTTGGGGACATAATTTGAAGTTGAAAAAAGTAATAAATCGCAATATATGTTATCACAATACTCAGAATATCGCAGTATCGTGAAAGTATCGTGATAATATCGCAGTATCGTGAAAGTATCGTGATAATATCGCAGTATCGTGATAATATCGCAGTATCGTGATAATATCGAAGTATCGTGATAATATCGTATCGTGTCCCAAGTATCGCGATAATATCGTATCGTGAGATCTCTGGCGATTCCCACCCCTACTTTATACCGGCGTGTGTGTGCGTTGCAGCTGGTGGTGTCCCTGCTGTTGTGTCTGTTGGACTGGGTGATGGCTCTGCCTCCAAAGACTCTTCTTCAACCCGTTCAAACACGAAGCCCTCCAGAGAAAGATCAGCCGACCAAGACCCTGCTCAGCTGTATTTATAAGGTGTGTGTTTGTGTCTTTATGACAAAGCCCTTTACACACACACACACACACACACACACACACACACACACACACACACACACACACATACATACATGAGTAAGGTTTCTTCAGCAGTGGCTGGTCAGCATTCACTTAAAGGGATAGTTCGACATTAGTCCCACCTAAAGAAAATCAATATCAGTTTTAAGTGTACGCTACATTTGGAATATTTGCACCACTTTACTTACCGGAACTGAAGCTGTTGTATCCATCTATGCTCTCTTCAAAGGCACAAAAAAACAAATGTTCCTTTGAAACCCCCCCCCCCCCAGTCATTTTAAGTTAGTAATCGGTTAGTTCGTTTGTGTTATTGTGTGACTTTAGTGAATCCAACCTAACCCTTTTAAAACACTAAAGTCACACAATAACACTAACCAACGAACCAATCAATGCAGCGGTAGACCAGCAACTCCTGTGTTCTTCGAGGTAGAACTACTGTTTCTGTCAAAGGATTCTGGTGGCTTTGAAGAGAGCATAGATGTATATAACAGCTTCAGTTACCCATCGGAAATGGCTGTCTGACAGCAAGGTAAAGCGTTGGAAATGTATAGAAATATATAGATTTTTTTTTAGCTGTCTAAAAATGTTCCTGCTGCTTCCGACCACAGCTGTACATTGCTTTGCTCCTGTGCTGTTACTCCCGTCTGTTTATACAAACATCCATCCACTGTAGGTAATACACCACTATGGATAATTACCTCATACAACCAAACTGTACCTTTCCCCAAAACATGTCTTAAATTGAAAAATGTTACCATATAAAGTACAAGCATCAGTCCAGTTAAGCTGAACGTGGGCTGTAAAGGAGGCGGATCTGAAATCCCTTTTTCTTTTCAAATTGTCCAGGTGTTACATGGTTGTGTGTACGGAGCCCAGTCTTTCAACAGTCCCAAGTATTACCCGCTGCAGCTGTCGGACCTGCTGAGTCCTGACTACGACCCGTTCCTGCCGCTGGAGAGCCTCCGAGAGCCAGAACCGCTGCACAGCCCGGACTCCGAGCGCTCCAGCAAACTGCAGCCTGTCACTGAAGGTAATTCATCTAACAGCAGGCGCACCCTGCCCAGCACTTCCAGGCCCGTCTTCTGTGACGATTCCGTATATTTAGTGATTTTCAAGAGGCGAGTCTGAGCGTGTGAATATGTAATTTTGCCATTCACGTGGTCAGAAATATATTACAGACATACAAGGTACATATCTATATCTATTCCGTAATTCTTCTATGCATGCAAAGTGGTGCACTGACAGACACGCAGTAACCCAGAGCCGTCCATCAAACCACTGCCAATCACTAGAGATGGGAAACGTGTGTGTGTGTGTGTGTGTGTGTGTGTGTGTGTGTGTGTGTGTGTGTGTGTGTGTGTGTGTGTGTGTGTGTGTGTGTGTGTGTGTGTGTGTGTGTGTGTGTGTGTGTGTGTGTGTGTGTGTGTGTGTGTGTGTGTGTGTGTGTGTGTACACCTGTCTGCATCCGTGTGAGAGTGTGCATTGTCCCCTGCTGTGGCCCACCAGGACACAGTGTCTGGTCTAATGACTGGAGCACCGTGATAGACCATGCTTCTCTTCTTTTCGCTCATCTCCTTTTTTGTATCTTCTTGTCTTCGCTGCTTCACTTCCTTTCATCTGTTTCACCTTTAACATTACTCTCTGCTAATATTCTGTTCACTTCTGTTATACAAATTTATTTTCTTTACCGGTCATTTTTCTTTTCTTTTTTTTCTTTTTCCTTCATTTTTTCCCCCCTCCCTCCTTTCCGAGCTTGCCTGAGGCTTCGGGAGTTGTCGAGAATGTCTGGTCAATACATATCTGTACTCTACACACAGCCCCGTCAATAAGGAGCTCTTGGAAAGTGTGTGTGTGTGTGTGTGTGTGTGTCACAGTGTGTGTGTGTAATGATGTTGATTAGCCAGGATCTGCTGGCAGCACAGTGTGTGATGGCATTGGCTTCTGCTCAGCATGGGGCAAACTATGTACAAGCCGAACGTGTGTTTGGACCTCTTCCTAGTTTTCGCTGAAGTTTAGTTGCAACTTGGAACCTGAATATCAAGTCAGAGCATCTTTTAGCCCACTAAACAAAAACATTTAGAAATGAACCATAGACTTTTACCTGATACCCGAATCACCCTAAAAGTATTCTTCTTAACTATAACCTTGTGTTGTGAGTAATATACTGTCTGTGTTCTGTCTGTGTTTTCCTTCTCTCTCTGCAGTCCGTAGCCGCATCCAGCAGGGCCTGGTTTCCATCGCAGCCAGAACAGTTATCACACACTTGGTCAACCATCTAGGCCACTATCCGATGTCCGGAGGGCCTGCTACTCTGTCTAGTCAGGTACTGTTACTGGCTGTTTGGTGGTAATAATGGCAGCATACGCTGTACTACATTTGGTGATGTTTACTTGTTTTTTGTCTTAAGGGGAATACAAATAGTTTTCAATACTTTTATTTCGATCTTTGCATGTTTTGTAGGTGTGTGAAAACCAAGACAACCCTTTCTGTGAGAGTGCAGATCTTGGACCGGAGCTTTTCCATTCACCAAACCTACAGTTTCTGGTCCTGAACGGCTCCACACTGCTCTCCGTATATCAGGTAACCTGGCCCCGACAAAAGTTGACGCTTTGTATGTACTATCACTGTCACACAACATGACTTTCTCTGCCCAGCTTATCATGTGTATAATCATGACTGATGAAGACCAACGGATCTTTGACCTAAAAGGAACTAGTTTCTTGCTTCTCATCTTTACGGGTAACCTGGGACCCTGGTCAAAGTGCTTCTTTTTGCCACTTGTTATCATAGATGTCTGACAACATTATGGAAAGACCCCTAAAGTGACATTAATCTCAGAGAAATCATTTACCTTTCGCTTTCTGTTTGTTGTCGGATCAAACCAAGTCGAGCTCAAGAAGAAGACTCGTTGTGAAATCTCACGAGAGAGTTGGGCCTCATCCACATTATTGAGATCCGCTAAATATTCATCCATGACATTGAAAATGCCACTAAGCTACAATTCTCCTTTCTTTTACTGATTACTAGTAACTGACATGGTAATAACTGTAAGCACGTTAACATGCAACGGTATTATTAAGTAGTAAAACATAACACAATAGTTTTTGATGCTTTGCAGTGCAGCTTGAGATATAATTCATTTCAATATTTAATAAGAAGCACAATTGATTTCCCCTGAAGTTTGCTGCTGATGTTAAGATGGATTGTCGTCTACTGACTTTCCTTGTAAAAGTTCTACAAGTTGCAAAGGAGAAGCTGTAGCTAAAAGGAAGCAATGTGAGTGAATAAAAGGTATTTAAGAAGGTTTGATGTGGATTATGTGAAAATGTGGTTCTCGGCATCAGAATGATATTCAGCACGTTGAGTGTTTAACCACCGTTCCTTGTCCTCCTCCATTTCCCAGATCCGATCAGAGTCTGGTGTACCAGGAGGCGGAATGACAGCCGGTTTGTCCTCTGCTCCCGCTTGCGTTCGCGTCATCATCCGAGATGTCGCCGGAAAACACTCCTGGGACTCTGCCGTTCTCTACGGTCCTCCGCCGTGTTCCCCAAACAGCCCGACGAACACATTCATGTCGCGCACACAGTCGCCTCATGGCGCGAGTCTTCACTTACGCACCCCGCCAGCAGATCCACTGAAAACGATGGACAGAGTGAAGAGGGCAGACAGCGAAGAGGAGGGGCGGGAGGAGAGCGAGGCAGAGGACGCGGGGAGAGGGACGGAGGGCGAAAGCCAAGGGTTTCAGGGAGAGGGGGAGGAGGAGGAGGAGGAAGAAGAGGAGGAGAGGACAGTCACAGAGGAGGGGATGGGAGAAGAGGAGGAGCGGGGGGAGGAGAGTATCGAGCATAGGATGGACGGGGAGACGGATCGAGGGGAGTCGGGCTTGGAGCCTCTTCTGGCTCCGCCATTGGCTAAACGCGTGTGTCGGGAGGCGGTGCCGTCGTGGGATTCACTAAGGGAGGAAGACGACTCGCTGGATGAAATGCTGCAGTACCTGGGGTACTCGAGTCCTGAGTGTCTGCAGAGAGCAGGTATTGTATGCGCGTCATAATGGTCGTTCAATCTACAATACATTTATAGAACATTTAACACGTACTGTTCAAACACACATGAAGGAGTTTTCCCGTCTCTGAAAGCCAGTACCAATATGTTTGAAAGTGAGCTGTCAATCTTTTTTTGCTTCTACTGTATCTTAGGATGATTTTTTAAATTGAACACTATGTTTGCAGCAACTCATTGAGTTTCAGTGAACTTTTTGCCATTCTTCAATTTGTACTGTAAAAACAGAGGAATCTCCATCAAATCAAAGGTGGACACTCACT
>JAFEUB010001599.1:107500-120806 GCA_024529925.1 Ophthalmolycus amberensis | reverse complement strand
AAAATAAGTGGATCTTCTGCATTATGGGGCCCATAGAGCAGGCACTGCAGTGTGTTCTTGAACCTGAAACCGGTCCGATTAGAACTCTGAATTGTGAAACGAGCCCTCGGTCACTTGCCTTGAGGAATTGATCCAACTCCAGGAGCTTTTTAGGGAAGAAGCTGGCAACCAGGTGCTCGGCCTGCAGCAGGAAAGAGGGAAGGTTTCATGATGCGCTGAACGTTTGCTTACAGCGCTAACAGAAGGCGTGAGGATCAGAGGATCTACTCACCTCACTGCTGATCTGCTCCCTGAACGTTTCCACCTGTCAACAGATGGACGGCCAGTTAGAACACAAACACATTCCTGGAGCGTTGCCCAACAGGGCGACGCACTGGCCATATGATCATGTGATGACTCAGCGCCAGCCTGTGAGCATTACTGACCTTACTGTATTTACAAACAGCCCAATACGATATGTCAGCCTAATTCAACTATTATATCTAATACATAGTAGCCTACTACTAATGTGTTACAGCAGTTTGAGAAGCATATACGATGCACAGCTGTACTGGTTAATGAAGCAGCGACGCTGTCCGTTTCACCAGGTTATATTCATGTACTACATGATCATCTATTGTCCTTAAAGGGAAGTTTGTGGAGATTAAATCATATATCGAGTTGTCATGATACACATTACGTCTGCATTAATAACGACCACATACTAACTCACGTTAATTACAATAATTCTGCTTACAGGAATACCACAAGCTATTGCCTTATTCCGAATACAAACGTGTACGCAAACATAGCCAGTGTATAGCTGGGAATGTACTTATTCATATTTATTATAAAATCTTTCTTGAAACTGTTAAATGTATTTTTTTCACTTTACTTTTCTTCCCCTCTACAATAAATGGTTTACAGTGTTTATTTCATATTGCATAACCTTATTTGTTTAGTACATTACTAGAAAACGTGCTGTATCGCGAATTATATTGTTATCGAGATATGACATGACCTATCGATTTTGGACATATCGATGAGCCCTCCGCAATCTGCACGACAAATAAAGCATCAACACATGCGTGACCGGTAATATAATCATCCATGCATAGCAACAGACGGGATCATACGAGGTTTCCACGGTACACGCGCAGTCATTGTAGTCACGGAGACCAGGTGGAACGTGTGGAGTGGGAGTGGAGCTCCGTGTCCAGGCCGTGGATGGACGAGGTCCAGGCCCGGAGTGTCTCCGAGGGGTCGGGCGGGCGGCTCACACACTCACCCTGGTCTTCAGGTCCCGGTCGACCTTCAGAAGAGACGACATAGCGATGAATACACGTCAAAAACCCGCTCGGTTGTCCGGAAAAGCAAAATCTTTTCACTGTCGCTCGAGCAAGCATGCAAGGATGCGCCGTTTCCGCAAGCTAATGCGGCAAAAAAGCGACACGACATTGCGTTTTGTTTTTCTCATTGGTACCGTCAGCAGGTATTCCCTGGCGGTCAGCAGTATGTGGCACCGCCCACCCAGACGGAGCTGGGGTCAAAATCGAGCAGACCCTTATTGACGACATTTTCTTTATTTTTTAAAGGCGGCTGAAAACGGTCCGACTTGACCGCAGTTTTTTGTCACCGTCCCCTGCTGCTGCCGCCTGCTCTCGTGCAGCTCATCTGGAACGAGCCGAGTGAGGGTTCTGTCCCGCCGTCGTGTGTTTGAGGGTTCTGTCCCACTGTCATGTGTTTGAGGGTTCTCTCGCAGACATTTTGAGCCTGCAAAGTCAATTTACACAGAAACATTTAAGATTAAAGATGGAAAAAATCCACATGAAATCACACATGAAGCGTGCCCAGGGGCTGAGCGAGAGAGAAAAGCGCCTTCTTGCTATGCTTCTATGCTGTCAAAAAGAAAAATGAAGAACGACGATTGTAAAGTTTCTACTCGGTATTTAATCCTGTGCAGAATATATCCTTTTAGTAATCCACTAGTAATAGTAATCCACAAAAATCAAAGAAAAAGAGTAAAAATCCCTTAAAATGTTTTATATCCCAGAGAGCAAAATTTCAAAGTCCGGAGATTTGTAATCCATCATCCAGTCCTCACGAGTTCTTCTAGTTTGTTTCCCCACGACTGCCCCGATGCTCTCAAAGCATCGATTTGTATAGCCAGCTCGAGACCCGGGAGAAAATCCACTTTTTGACCAAGTCCAGTCCAGTTGTTTTTTATTCAACAATTGCACATGTTACAATTTCACAAATTGTCAGTAAGAAATGGCAAAATACAGACATTTAAACCAACATGCCAGGGGGGCAACGCAGAGAATAGAACATATAGACAGAAATAAAAGCATGAAAATAGAAAAAACCTAAATAATATGAAGAGAAAAGGGGACACTAAGGCACAGACTCTAGTGTACAAACATATATCACAGGCTACGCCTGCATTACTGTTCTTATGGCCTTTTTGTTGGAACAGCATTTCAGACTTTTTAAATACATTTCAAGCTCTTTGTAAAAAACACAGGTCTTGCTCTATCTCTCTCTCTCACACATCAAATCTACTTTAGAATCAACACTTACACATAAAGGTTTACTAGATTATGGATCCATAAATGTGGTCAACACACGTCACTCACTCGTTTCGTTGTTTCTGTTCTCACTCGTAGCTCTGCTGGTGGCTGAAGTCTCTGAACTACTGGAGAGCATTTACTGCTTTTGTTCCTTTACATTTTATCTGCGGACGTCACAATATTTGTGCAGAACAAAATAAGCATTAATAAGGACAGGAAAGTCCTCTGTTTTGTGTCCATCGTCCTCCTCTACGCCGCTAACCATGACTTCAGACGGCCGCCGCCGCTCCGTAGGGCTGATATCGCCGCTGGACTCGCCGCTCACTAATCGCTCCACTAACAGCTGCTTCCTCCGTAATAATGCAGACTTTAACTGAACAACAGCTGCTAGTAAAGACAGCAAGGTCAGCATCACCTGTAATCAGTTGTCCATGTTGAATTAACCTGGTAGTCGATCGGTAATCAATGTTGTCTGTGGTCTTCTGGGAAAGGGTCACGTGATAGGGATGTGACGAATCAGGGAAGGACACGTCGTGACTGCTAAGAACCAATCAAGTAGCGAACACGGGTGTGGGCGTCATCGTTTCCAAACATATCCGTTTTCGACCGTCCACACGAATACGCAGTTTTCAAACTTATCCGTCTTCGGTGCTCTAAAACTCTGCGTAGTGTGGACGCTCAGTGTAAAAACATATGCGTTTAAAATGTAAAGGGAGTAGTGTGGGCGTGGCCTACAGGAGGTGATAACGTGTTGGACAGTTTGTGGTGCTGGCAGTGCTCACAGAGACCGGTTGGTTGCTTCCTACATGTGTAGTGTGCTGCATAGATTGCTGTTTCCTATTCTAATCTTGATATTGTCACCTCTCCTGCTTCCTCCCCTATATCTTACTCTGCTGGTGTCTCCCGCTCGTCTCCTGGTTGCCATACTCTGTTGATATTTGTCCTATTCCTCTGCTTTGGATAACTTGATACAGATGTCTACTTTGTTTTTGTTTCGTGCATGTTTGGCTAGTTTGTCCACGTTTCCATTTCCCCTGATAATGATAATGATGGGCCAGCTGTATACACAGATAAAGAAATTCGAGGTGCGTTTAAATATTTCAATTTTGTGACTAGGAACTGCAACAGCAGAGCCTGTGCTGTCTGTAGCTGGGTCTTTTGATCCATCAGTAAAACATGCACATGCTCTGAGTATGGGGAGTAGAACCCACTCACTAAATCTCTATTTTTATGTCTAACCTCAATTTGCAGCAACTCCATGTCCACCTCCGGTTCTTTTAGCAACCACACAGGAGTTATTGGCCAAATGACAGAGCTCTAGATCAGAGACTCCTCGGCTTCTTGCTGCTGCGTCTCTTATCCAGCCACAACTTGTCTTTGGTACTTCATGTCTTTCCCAACATGCCTGTATTACTTTTCTAGTTGGATGATTATCTTCATGACCCTTCAGATTTATCCGATAATTAACCAACAGTTGTTTTCTGTGAAGACACAATGGCATTCCTCCTGTCTCTACTTGGATGGCGCACACAGGTGATGTTCTTACTGACCTTCACGACCTCTGAGGGCCCTGGTCTGGTCTGGATAACATCCAGCTGTTTACCTGTGGCTTCTGCTGCTGAACCATGTGCTATACCACTATAACCTGATCTGGATTTAATTAGAGCTTTGTCAATGTATCAGGGATGCAATGTCTGCTCCCCAGTCCAACACTACCAGACAACTCATTACATTTACAACTCTTTTACACTTATCACTAACATTTTTAATCTGGTCTTTCTGCTGTCAAAGTGTCCTCCTGAAAACCGAAATGACTCTACTATTTCTAACTTGTTGTCATAAAGATTCAGCTGGAAGTTTCCCCTCGTTCTCAGTCTCGTAAAGAACATTACTTTCGTTTTTTAGATGAGCATTGGCCTCTAATTTGATGGGTTACTTGCATCTTTCCCTGGCTTCCTTATAGGAACAATAACGCCTCCTTCCACCTTGCTGGTATGCTGCCTTCCTCCCACACTTCAGTATACAATATCAGTAACTTCTTCAGCCCATCTCCACTGAAATGCTTTACCATAGTTTAACATATTTCATCATCTTCTGGGGCAGTCATTCCAGCTTCAGCAACTGCTCTTTATTAGTCACCGCAATTTCTTTGTCAGTTGTCAGCACAGGATTACTCCACTCTCCACACTTCTCCTGTTGTATTTCCAACGGAGTCACAAAACTTCCTCCATTAGTCCGTTAGGCCTTCTGTTGTCATATCATTGAGAGTTTCTATCGGCATATCTTCATTCATCTTACTCAGATGACCATCACGCTCTTCCTTAAATCTCTTCCAGTTGGCTTTCCCAAAAAATCATTTCCCACCCCTGTCTACTTCTGTTACTGGAGTATGAATATTTATTCTGAAGAATGTTGGGTCGTGATCACCGCCTATGGTTCCTTCATGATACTTTCCAGTCACACACTGCAGCAATGTTATTAGAAACTAGTGTTTGGTCTGGTACAGACTCCTTTCCTGTATTGATATGAATCATTGTTTTACTTCCATTATTTCGGCTGACTAGATTCCTTTCATCCAATACTTCTTCTGTGGCTGGTCATTGCTATCAGCTATCCCACTCCCACATAATGTGTTGTGTGCGTTGAAGTCCCCACACCACACTATGCTTGCCCTGTCTGTCCCGTCTATCTTCCAATTTGCTTAATTCTATTCTCAAACATGGATTATAATAATTCACCACTACAAATTCCTTCCTTCAAACCACACTTCCACCACATACCGTACTACCCCATCTTATACCCATATAACCATTAGCATATAAACATACACATATTCTTTATTTTGTGTTTACATCTTATCTCACTTTTGGGGATTCAATAGATAATAATATAGATACTAACAATACAAATAATAATAACAATAATCAGAATCAGAATAAAAACCGATATAATAAATGTGTTTAAACGTCTTTTGCAACATATCCATAAATGCTGATTTGAAAGTGTGACATTTAAGCTTTTATAATATATTCATTCAAAATAAGGTAAACACATACAATATGGTAAATGTGTTAAATGATTTACAGCATATAGAAATGTGTATAAAATAATGGACCGTTTTACTTATTGTTTTCCAAATATGTCTGAATTATTTTTTCAAGCAAATATTTGCATTTACACGTTTGCTTTTACATTATTGCTTCTGGGATCATTTAGTGTAACATGTGGATTAAATGTTCCATTAAAGACTAAACAGGAAGTCAAAGAAACAGTTACTTCCTGTTAGATCCGATCTGTAGGCTACTTGTAGTTTACTACCTCGTTCAGAAGGGAGGCGGGAAGAAGAGTTTACTTAACTTTAGAAGTGTTTCTAGTTGGTGGCCATGATGGCGTGTGAATGTAACGGGATGTCAGGTAAGCTCAACGCACACTTAAAGACGTCTATTCAAGTTAAAGTGCATATTCCTATTTATCATGGCTGTATCCCGCACAGTGACACCATTGTGAACATGTAACGGAGTTGTACCCCAAACCGGACAGTTTTTAGCTAATGTTTCAATACAATTCACTTACAATGTTGATAAAAATGATCGTGTAATGTTTTCAGTTGATTTAATGGTGTTAAACTGAAGTTAAACTTCGTACCTTTCAAACGAAATATTGTTGTAATTATTACAGTTAGCTTTGCCTTTACCAGAGTCGTTACAACGATGCTAACACGGGTGAATTAGCCGTGCACTGCTATTGGCCTAATCCAGGGGTCGGCAACCCGCGGCTCTTTAGCCGCATGCGGCTCTTTAGCCCCTCTGTTGCGGCTCCCTGAGTCTTTGTGCAAAAAATAAAAAAATAATCTTTTTTTATTTATTTTAATGTTTTTTGTCAGTGGACAATCTTTCAAAGGGAACACCTCATATCTTGGAGTTTGAGGTGATACTGTGTCACGGAAAATAAAAAACGTTTTAATATTTAGTCAACTAAAATGTGCGTCACATCCTATTACGTCGCCGTCAAGCGCCTTCCCCTGCAGGTGGCTCGTCGTGATTGCAGACTCGGTAAGGTTATCAATGGATAAATCCAAAAAAAGAAAACTCCTGGAAGAAAATAGAAAATAGAGAATTTAATTCTGCGTGGACGTATTTATTTGCGTTCACTGCCTACAACGCTGGCCTACCTGTATGCTTAATATGTGGCGAGAAATTTGCAAACAACATAAAATCGAATGTTGAAAGACACTTTCAGACCAAACACACAGCATTTGCTGAAAAATATCAAGCTGGAGATGCGCTAAATATCGCTCCCGCCTAACAGATGACAGCCTGCAGTCTTGTTTGAAGCTCAAAGTCACATCTTACAGCCCTGACATAGAGAAACTCTGCAGCGATGTTCAGAAACAAAAGTCACATTAAACAGGTGAGAACACTATCATTTAATAGGCTATTATCTTGGAGAAAAATATTTATTTTAGATCCTGAACTGATGTAGTTGTGTTTTTATGTTCAGGCGCGACGGTTGATGGCTGTACGTGTCTGAGGAAAGAAGAGGATGACATCGCACTGAAATGGACTTTAGTCTTACTTAAATACAAACTGCCTATTTTTTTAATCTATACTCATTTTAAGATATTAGGCTGCAGCTATATGTTATATTTATTTCAAAGTAAGCTACTTTTTATTTAATATTTTTTCCACAAACATGGGGAGAGGACCCAAATAGACTTGACTTGTTCTGTGTTTGATTCACTTCTGCAGCTATATGTTACATTTATTTCTAAGTTATTTCCCACAACTATGGGGAGGACTCAATGCCTGCATAGTTCTGTGTTTAGTTCTGTGATCTCAATGTAGGCCTACACATGCCAGTGTATTTTTCTTCTCTTCATGAAAGTTAAAATAGCAATAAAATGTCAATAATTGTCTTTATTCTTGTTCTATTATTTCATAAATACAACAAACTATAGTTTTTGTATATATAATATAACTATATATAAAACGTATATAAGCTGTGATATCGAATAGCTTTTGCGGCGTTCCAGACACATTTTATTTGGTGGAAAATAGAGCAAAATGGCTCTTTGGACAGTAAAGGTTGCTGACCCCTGGCCTAATCCGTACGGACTTCTATCCTCGTTGTAAACACTGGCTGCTGCTGGTTTTTCGGAGACCATCAATGGTTTTTCGGAGACCATCAATGCTGTCAACACATCCGGGACCGTAGTTCTGTCCTTCACAATAAGATATCACGCTTCAACAACTCGAAATGATGCAATAAAAGCTCCTTAATTTCCGTTTGAGCGTATACCACCACCTGCTGGATGTTTTGTTAAACTCTTCTCATGTCAATCACTGGCAAAACACCAGCTGATGTATGGAATTTAACAATTATGTACACATATTGTATATAACAATTATTATCATAACACACAGTGCAGAGTAAGAGTTATATTACAACTAAAAACAAGTATTCATGATTAAAAAGCTACATTGTTAAAGTGAAAGACAAATAACTTGTGCAAATGATTGAAAAGTTCTGTGCAAACATTTATTTAAAAACAAACCAATCAAAAATTTAATTAAAAATCAGGACACACATGGCATTTGAAATAATCATCTTCATCATCCAGCTCCTCGTCCCAGCCCACACACATGGTGTGATACCATGTGTGGCAGCTGTCACACTGGACCCACGACACCAATCCCTCCGAGCTCTCAGGAGGGTCAGGTTCCTGGCACCGGCCACACTCCCAAACTGTCTGCTCCATCTCTTCAGGAGTGTGACCTATTAAAATAAATAAAAAATTACTTTGAATTAAAGACAATGATCAGATTTTCATGGGTTGGCATACAATGAACGTTAACATGAAGTACCGGTGGATGTCGTAGGTCCAGCAGACGAGGAGCTGGATGAAGGTCGGGTCTCTGCAGGTTGGGAGGCTGTATAAATAACAGAAAAAGCATAACCATGCTTTGTTTACTCTTCATCATGGCTAATGTCACCATCGTGTTATAATATTGTGGTTTTTTTTCAGATTATTTAAAGGATTTACAGTGGGAGGGAGAGGAAGGAGTTTGGGACCCATAGAGGCCACGTCCCGCAGCCGATGTTGAAGGCTCTGAAATAATAATCATATTTTATTATTACAACTCTAAAATACATACTTATAATAATGTTTATGCGTAACAATAGTTAATAAATTCTGATTTATACGTGAATTCAAATGCAAAATAGGAATGCGCTGACCAGGAGACGGGGGAAGGTGGCGGTGTTCCTCAGCAGGCAGGCTCAGTGGTGGTGATGTGCTGCTGGCAGGCAGCCGGGGACCGTGGGAGGCACAAGAGGGGGCAGAGCGGGATGAGGGACCGACGATGGAAAGTCCGGAGCTGGTGGCTGTAGTAGCCCCGAGGGACACTGGTCTTCTGCGGCTGGGGCGAGAGCCGCCAGACAGGGTAGAGGAAGTGGCTGCCGGGCCGCTGCTGCTCTCTGTCTCTTCTGGCCAGAGCTTGGGCCTCCCGTCTTGCAGCACGGTCCTCTGCCTCCACGATGGCGTCGGACATCTCCTGAGCTGTCAGTAACCTGGCCTTGGTGATGTTCCTCCTGACCTTGCCGGTGTTGCGGTTGTAGTTTATTTCGGCCAGGAGGTGGGCCAGGTCTACTGTTATCCGGCCTGATGTTACCAGGGGATGGGTCATGTAGGGATTGGGAGGAGGGGCAGGTGGGGGTTGGTTCTGGGGATTGGGGATAGGGGCTGGAGAAAGGGGATGCTGGGAGGGGAGGGCAACATCAGGCGCAGCCCAGGAAGATGCCGATGAGGTTGGCGGAGGTGGTGAAGAGGCCCCACGCCGCGGCCCGGACGGCATGACCCGTGACCAGTCGATAGCCATTGGGTCCAGAGGGTAGAGGCCACACCTCCTGAACCCAGCCACCACCAGTCTCCGATCCTTCACCCTCTGGTAGGAGTCTCTTAGGACCCTTGAAAACTCCTTCTTAGAAACCAAGAAGGAGTGGCTCACTGCCGACAGATCTCCTGTAACACCAGAGAAATCTGCCTTCAAGGGTCCGAAGAAACTCACATCCAGAGGTTGAAGGATGTGAGACGTATGTGGTGGCAGGCACAAGAGAATGACCCCCTCCCTCTGTGCCGCCCGGACCAGCTCTGGATCCAGGTGTGATTGATGTCCGTCCATGATGAGCAGCAGCGGGCGTTCCTGCACGGCGAACTTCAGGAAATGCCCGACAAACCACTTCCTAAACAGCTCACTGTCAATGTACCCTGCTGGCGACTTCCCGTAGAGGGCATCGGGAACCCCTTCCTTGTTATAGGGGCCCCCAGGATATCCCCCCTTGTAGATGATGAATGGGGGGACATCCTCCCCAGCTGCGTTGAGGCAGGCCAGGACGGTGATGTGGTCTCTGGTTCCCTGGGCCTGCCTGTAAGCATGTTTAGTCCCCCGGGGCACGATGACCTTTCTTCTTGTAGAGTCCAGCCGAAACCCCGTCTCGTCGCAGTTGTATATCTGACGAGGTTTCTCCCTCAACCCGTGCTCCTCCAGGGTGGTGGTGAGGAGCCCGAAATACTCCTCAATTGGCCCCCTCTTGGCGCAGGATGCCCTCCCACGGTCAATGATGTCTGGGGTCCGGGCAGTAAGGCGATGGTGTTGCCGCTCCCGGAAGTTTATCCACCACGTCTGGCCAAGCACGGTTCTTTGTGCGTCCCGGTGGCGGAGGTTATAGATGGCCAGAGCGTGGGCCAGGACCTGAGGCTTCGTCAGTGGAAACCCGTGACTGGCAGAATACAAACAGTAGTCCACCAGGGAATCCTCATCTTCAGGGGTGAGGAGTGTCCTCTGACCATAGACACAGTCAGAGGACACCCTTCCACTGACTCGGTCACTCAGGCTGGACTTAGGGACCCCAAACTGCTGGGCTGCCTGCCGTAGAGAAAGCCTGCCTGCTTTCACCTCCAGTAGGGCCTGTGCCATGGCCTCCTGGGTCCACTTCCTCGTCTTCCTCTCCCTCTTCCTGACTTGCCGCATGTTTGGCATCTGCAAATACACATTTATTTTGGCACAGTAAGAAATTAAATACAAAATTAGTTTTAAAGCCACAGTACATGTCTCAATAAATTGAATAGTTCTATAAATTGCCAGATTACCATGTATAGACGCATGCATATTTAACACATGCATAGACATAAATATATTTACCTTAAACCATTGTAGATTTACAATTTCTATAGCCATCTCTTATTTTCTTGATCCTCCTGTAAAGGAAAAAACTCTCACACAGACACACATTACCTACCTTTCTTACTTTAAAGGTTCTTCCTGTCTTTTCTACTCTTTTTCTGCTTATTGCTGTCTTCTTTCTGTTCTTTTCTGCTTCTTTGAGTCTGCTTTCTGTTCTTTTCTGCTTCTTTGAGTCTGCTTTCTGGTCTTTTCTGCTTCTTTGAGTCTGCATTCTGGTCTTTTCTGCTTCTTTGAGTCTGCATTCTGGTCTTTTCTGCTTCTTTGAGTCTGCTTTCTGGTCTTTTCTGCTTCTTTGAGTCTGCTTTCTGGTCTTTTCTGCTTCTTTAAGTCTGCTTTCTACTGTTTTTCTGCTTATTGCGGTCTCCCTTTGCCTCTCTTCTCTTCCTTCTCTCTGTCGCTGTTCTCTGTCTCTGTTCTTTTCAGGCAGGAACATAAACCACAAGAGAGACATTTAAGTCAAAAACATTACATTTTGGTTAACCTTATATACTGTATAACAGCACTGTGTTATATTGGAGGCTTATCTGCATCAATAGTTCTAATCATAAGAGCCACTGCTGGCTTTCAATAAATGTACAGTCTCTCTCACTCTCAAACACACACACACACACCAACATTATTTGCATAATTGATCAGATCATTATTATACTTGATGTAGCCTGGCTTATGATAAACAAGAAAAGCATTTTATTTTACATGTCTGCTGTTATGTTTCAGAGCTAAGACCAAACAAACAGCAGCCTACCTTTAACTCGCGCTATGATTCTTTGATCGTTTTTCCCGCGGCCACAACTGTTTTTTTCAGACACAACATTTCTGCCTCCCTCCCCTCGACTACAGATTATGTCACACATCAATGCTATATTTTCATTGGCTAGACAAAGTAGTGTAAAGCTAGCTACAAACTACACTCGTATGCTAACTTATATTAGCAATACGGAGAAAATACAGAGACACTTCTCAGAGTCGCCCGAGCGTCGCCCGAGCGTTCTTTCTGCTTCCTCTCATCAAAGTCACTTTCCTATAGTATTTAGACATATAAACGTCCATATATATTCATGAAATTTGACACGTAGATTATTTGATATGTATGAATTAATATTACTTACGTTTGGTTGGCGATCGCCGAAGAAAATGACAGCGTAATGACCGGAAAGGGCGTGACGACGGAATCGTTCGAGACAGGCCAATAGCAGCTAGCGCCGACCGAGGCAGGCCATCGTTACGTTAGATCAGGGGTGTCAAACTCATTTTCACTCTGGGGCCACATCAGCATCACGGTCGCCCTCAAAGGGCCGGTTGTAAATGTAAGACGGTGTAAATGTAACTACTCCTAACATATTTAGTTTAGTTTCCCGGGATATCTGTGACTTCCACAACACGTACCAAGCAGAAATAGAGGTTATTGTTTCCATGGTTAATGGCGGACAGTTGAACGGCTTTCAGGGCGATAAGCCACGCCCCCTCTCCGGCGTGTCCAGTGCGAATGAACACAAATAGCCCCCGGCGAGACCGGCGGCGCGAATGGCTCAACTCAACTTTGACAAATCTTGACAAACCGACCACAGATTTGGTGCTTAAACAACTAACTTCTCGCCTCAAAACATCCTAAAATTACTTTCTGTGACTTAACAACAGTAGTATTTCGAAAGTTTCAACTTCCAGTTGTGTGATTTCTCCTCCGCCATTGTTTCCTGTTGCTGGTGCAACATGCATTCTGGGATATTTGGCTGTCCCAAGTACAGACAAGTCACCTCCGATGCATCCCCGGTAAAATGGGCGGAGCCACATCCGGGCATTAGGACTGTGCTTGGCTCGATGTGAACTTTGAATTGGAACAGTACTTGGGCTGAGACTGATGACGTTTCACAAGTCCACGAGTTTACAAGTACAGAGAAGTACACATGTTGAGAAAGACACGATCACTTGTTGGAAATCCTCTTTATGGGTTGTTGCATCTCCTGTCCACCTGTTGTGATAGTTTTAATGTCGGCACACAGACAACATGCTATCTCATCACTTCGACTTTCTATCTCATAATGTCGTCCATGGGGATATTTTTATTTTCACATCTAACTTTTAATTTTTGCCGGGCGGATTCGCGGGCCACATAAAATGACGTGGCGGGCCGGATCCGGCCCGCGGGCCGTATGTTTGACACCCCTGATGTAGATGGAGGTTGTAACGCTGCCTTGTGTCATTTAACGCGAGTAACCCACTGATGCTGTTCTGTTCCTCCACAGACGCGAGGATCGGCGAGGCCCTGATCAAAGAGTGAGTCTCCTTTCTGTCATCTCACGTCTCTACAGCACAAGATAGATTAATGAATATATTCAGTTTACAACGTGAAACCAAAAGCAACCAGTCATCATTGTTGATTAACAGTAAATTAATAGTAAAAATACCAAAACAATTGTTCTGAAATGTGAAGATTTGCTGCTTTTCTTAGTCGAATGAAGACTTCTCGGACTGTTGCCCGGACAAAAGCACCCATTTCAATGAGCTCTTTCTTCT
>JAFEUB010001599.1:17500-102500 GCA_024529925.1 Ophthalmolycus amberensis | reverse complement strand
TGCGTCGTCTCCCTCCCCCGCATCACGTCAGTCTGAGGTGCCGAATGAGTCTCGTCCCCCCTCCCCTTCTGTGTTTCGATGCCGAGGACCTCCCTGGTTGGAATGGTGAGGACAGTCGTTGTACCAATGACCAGTTTCGCCACAGTTGAAACATTCGTTGGGTTGAGTTTCGCGAGAAACTCCACCTTGGCGGCCATTTTGGAAACGCCCTCTACCATGGTTCATCCCCCTTCCTCTGCCCCTCTGTCGGCCCCGCCCATAGTTATTACGTGGCTGGAAAGGAGGAGTTGGTTTCCCTCCCTCTGCGCCTAGCGTCATCTGCTGGACAGCTTGAAGCATGGCAAGTTGAGCCTTTTCACCAGTTTGTTTGCTGCTCTTGTCCTGGCGTGTCTGATTGTCATTAAACATTTTGTAATTGTGGCGTGCATGTTTTACCACTTCGTCGAGTCGGGCGTCTTCTAGGCCGATCACAGAGCGTTCAGTGGCGGCTTTGATGTCGGGCAGCAGTCCGTTGACAAAGGCGTTTTTGAGATGTGTCTCCCACACAGTCATGATGGTTTTGTCACCTGGCTCCTCAAGACCGCTGTGCGTTTGGAATGCAGACATTAAACGTTGATGATAGGAAGTAATATCTTCGGTTTTACCTTGTCTGGTGGAATTGACGAGAGCCATGTTGACTTTGGATGGAAATCTGAGGGCGATCTCAGCGCAGACAGCCTCAATGAAGGTTCTGTAGGGCCCGTTCATGTTGTCGCCCCAGTCGGGTTTTATCAATCTGGAATCGCAGCCATTTCCGGTGACAACAGTTCTGATTTTGCTGAAGTCAGTCGGGCCGACATGTTTAACCAGCAGTCTATGGACCTCTGGACCTGTGGGCATAAATTCTTTACAGAATATCAGGAAGTCTTTTGCAAACGCTGTACCGTTGTGGATGCTTGGCAGATGTGATGAGGCTTGCAGAATGTCAGCTTGTGTCCAGGCTCTGAACACGAGACCTGGGGCACCATCAACTCCTGGTACTTGAATCATCGGGGCTGTGAAAGTGGATTCACCATCAGGGTTCACGTTCAGGGAGGTGTTTGGGCTGAGGACGTTAGCGAGGCGTCCTGCAAAGCCGCTCCATGTGGATGGGTCGAACACCAATGAGCCGCTCGGAGTGCTGTGGGTGGTCTGAGAATGGATTAGAGGCTGAGGGTGGAGAGGATGGATGTTGTTGGTAGGCCGCGTTACTGTCTTGTCAGGATCCCGGATCCCTGTCTGACCCGTTGTGTGTTTCCCCTGATCTCCTCTCATGTGTCCTGTCATTCCCCCAGTTTGTTATTGTGTGCCATGTGCTCTGTGTTGTCCTCTGCCTTCAGACACCTCCCATGGCCACACCCTTGATTGTGCACAGCTGAGGACACTCCAGCCGATCACCTCCTGCAGCCTGACACACCAGACTCAGGTCCCACTAATGATTCCCATGTCACTATATAAACTCTGGTCCTGCAGTCTGGGGTTGTCAGGTCGTACCGTCTTCACCCGCTTCAACCCCGTGGCATCCTCTGCCCCCCTTGTGTTCAACGGATTACACTCCGCCGCTCTGCCCTCCTTTGTGTTCAACGGACTACACACGCCGTCGAGCTGCCAGCCCTCCGGTGTCGAGCCACGGGACTCACACCGTCGATCTGCCTCCTCTCTCGTATCGAGCCACGGGACTTCACGCCGTCAAGCTACCAGCCCGCCGGTGTCGAGCCACGGGACTCACACCGTCGATCTGCCTACTCTGGTGTCGGACCACGGGCTCCACACCTTCACACAGTCTAAATAAAACCTGTTAATATCAACTTCTGTCTCCTGTGGTCTTACGTTTGGGTCCTACCTGTGAACTCCCGTGACACTTATAAAACTATTGCTGGAATAAACAAGTGCGCTGCTTTTAAAACATATTGGCTGTTCATGAAAACAAAATACATAAAACACATGTGACAACACCATTGGTTTGCATCACACTCACAACATGTTATCTTTGTGCTAGATCAAATGCACATGTAGTGCAGATGGACACCAATTCCATACAGCACTGAACAACGAAAATAAACATTATTTTCGGTGCAGTACACGCACATTAAATGTTCTCGAAAATGAAGGATAACAGAATCTATAACTGTAGGATGGTCTTAAAATGCTAAACGTTATTAGCCTTGCAGTTCTCTCCTGAACGCAGTCACTCGAACAGTAGGATTTCACATCCTGCTTCGCTCTTCACGTCCCTCTAGCTTCCTCTGGAGTACAGTACAATGAAAAGAAAATACATAACACACATGTGACAACACATTGGTGGGCATCACACTCACAACATGTTATCTTTGTGCTAATCACAATTTCATCACTTGTGGGTTGCACTATCCAGTCACAAATTACAGTATGGTAATAATCCCACTCTGGCGACAACGCCACCAACAAACAATCCTGCTGTCAGTAGACCTTTGGCACAGCGAAACCACCAACTCCTGGTCTCAGCAGCTGGAGCCGGCAGCTCGTCCCACTCGACATCATAATCATTCTGGATTGCCTTTAGACGATATTCAAGGTCAATAATTGTTTGCGACTTGAAATCATTGTCACATTTCTTCTCATGTAGAAGCTGCCCAAGGTTATTCATTTCGTCCTACTTGAGAGCACTGTCACGTTCGACGGCCTTTAGACGCTGCCCAAGGTCATCAATTTTGTCCGACTTGAGATCACTGTCACGCTGCAACGCGTTTAGACGCTGCCCAAGGTCATCAATTTCATCCGACTTGACATCATTGTCATGCTGGACCTTCTCGAGACGCTTCTCATAGTAATTCGAACGGCACGAATTGTAAATATTGTCATTCTTAGCCTCCTTTAGAAGCCGCTCAAGAACAAAAATTTCGTCTGACTTCACATGATTGTCATGCTTAGCCTTCTCTTGAAACTGCTTCATACGCTGCTCAAGGTCATCAATTTGGGCCTGATACATATTTATCTCTCTTCCTTCCATTGTAGGTCTACTGGTGTCTCTTGAAAGTCTGTAATAACTAACTCTTTGGCTGCAGAATCTCCGCCAAAGTTCTCCTCTCAAACGGGTCTTGGAGGAGGAGTGCTCGCGCTGGCGCGGGCGCCTGTAGAGACTTCTCCTGACGAGAACACGCAGCTAGGGGGGCCAACTCCCTCTGGCCCCACACTGAATCTATTTGAGGGCGCTGATTGGCTAAATTGTATGTCACTCATTTATATCTTTAATCAGCAATTGGCTAAACTGCTTCATAGACCCGCCTCTTTTGGGCAAAAACCATTATGCCCCCCCAGCTGCGCGTTCTCAGAGTGTCGAGCACACAGGCAGAGAGGACGAGCAGGAAAAGCATATATTTTGCGCAGATATCATATTTTACACACATTACTGGGTACATTCCATCGTTCAAAAACACAAATATTGACAGTTTGTATAATTTATGATTATTATTATTATTTTTTTTTTTTTGTGTGGCTCAAGGTGGGGCCAGGCCCCATGGCCCTCTATTGACCAGCCGCCACTGTGACTACTTCTCACTTGATTTATCACCTCAGTAAACATTGTAAACATGAGTTTATGGTCTCAATCGCTAATTTAAAGTTTTCTTCATTTGCATCATGAAGCCGTTAAAAATCCACCGTATATTTACAGCAGTTCGTTACAATGAACTTCCCCAGTAACAGTCAGTATTGAGAACAAAGTCTATGTTCCTGTTTTCAATGCAAACACCAAGGCCATGTCCAAACTACTCCGTTTCCATTTTAAACGCATATGTTTTGCTACGTTTACACTGAGCGTCCACACTACGCCGGAGTTTTCAAGCACAGAAAACAGAGGAGTTTGAAAACGCTCCAAAGGACGGATAAGTTTGAAAACTCGTTGCCTCTTCGTGTGGACGGTGAAAAACGCATATGTTTGGAAACGATGACGCCCACACCCGTGTTCGCTACTTGATTGGTTCTTAGCAGTCACGACGTGTCCTTCCCTGATTCGTCACATCCCTATCACGTGACCCTTTCCCAGAAGACCACAGACAACAACATTGATTACCGATCGACTACCAGGTTAATTCAACATGGACAACTGATTACAGGTGATGCTGACCTTGCTGTCTTTACTAGCACCTGTTGTTCAGTTAAAGTCTGCATTATTACGGAGGAAGCAGCTGTTAGTGGAGCGATTAGTGAGCGGCGTGTCCAGCGGCGATATCAGCCCTACGGAGCGGCGGCGGCCGTCTGAAGTCACGGTTAGCGGCGTAGAGGAGGACGATGGACACAAAACGGAGGACTTTCCTGTCCTTATTAATGCTTATTTTGTTCTGCACAAATATTGTGAAGTCCGCAGATAAAATGTAAAGGAACAAAAGCAGTAAATGCTCTCCAGTAGTTCAGAGACTTCAGCCACCAGCAGAGCTACGAGTGAGAACAGAAACAACGAAACGAGTGAGAGACGTGTGTTGACCACATTTATGGATCCATAATCTAGTAAACCTTCATGTGTAAGTGTTGATTGTAAAGTAGATTTGATGTGTGAGAGAGAGAGATAGAGCAAGACCCGTGTTTTTTACAAAGAGCTTGAAATGTATTTAAAAAGTCTGAAATGCTGTTCCAACAAAAAGGCCATAAGAACAGTAATGCAGGCGTAGCCTGTGATATATGTTTGTACACTAGAGTCTGTGCCTTAGTGTCCCCTTTTCTCTTCATATTATTTAGGTTTTTTCTATTTTCATGCTTTTATTTCTGTCTATATGTTCTATTCTCTGCGTTGCCCCCCTGGCATGTTGGTTTAAATGTCTGTATTTTGCCGTTTCTTACTGACAATTTGTGAAACATGTGCAATTGTTGAATAAAAAACAACTGGACTGGACTTGGTCAAAAAGTGATTTTCTCCCGGGTCTCGAGCTGGCTATACAAATCGATGCTTTGAGAGCATCGGGGCAGTCGTGGGGAAGGAAACCAGAAGAACTCGTGAGGACTGGATGATGGATTACAAATCTCCGGACTTTGAAACTTTGCTCTCTGGGATGTAAAACATTTTAAGGGATTTTTACTCTTTTTCTTTGATTTTTGTGGATTACTTTTCTTTGTTTTTGAACCAAAAGGATATATTCTGCACAGGATTAAATACCGAGTAGAAACTTTACAATCGTCGTTCTTCATTTTTCTTTTTGACAGCATAGAAGCATAGCAAGAAGGCGCTTTTCTCTCTCGCTCAGCCCCTGGGCACGCTTCATGTGTGATTTCATGTGGATTTTTTCCATCTTTAATCTTAAGTGTTTCTGTGTAAATTGAATTTGCAGGCTCAAAATTGGCTGAAAACTTTTTCTCCAGTTTATCAGTGTAGCTCCTCTTAGCTACCCTAATATGTTTTTAGATTAAACCTTCATTGCACAACATGAGACTAAAAGCCAACAATCTAGCATTAAGTATTACAACTGCACACACAATAGTATTTTCTACACAACGTGGTGAGTGCGCCAATCAGCTCTTTGATCCGGGGACAGCCACGCGTTTCCCATCATGCATTGGGTCATGCAGTCGGTGGAGAGCAGCTGCGGCGCCTGGCTCTGAAATCTGCGACCGCCTCGCTCTCGTGAGGTCATCGCGGCCCATGTGTTCATGATGTCAGAGCAAGTCGGACACAAGTCTAACCGCCATGCATTGTGCGGTGACTTCTGGCGATCGATTCAGCGCAGGAGGGGCTCATCTCAAACGAGCCTACAGACTTTACTCCCGCCTCAGAGTGCGTGAGGGTGGAGGATGGGATGTGGCCGGTTTACGGTGTAACGTCACATACACGTAACCAATGCGTGACTCAAGTTTCAACACGGATGTATTTAAGCGAAGGACAGCTGGCTCGCTCCGCGCATAGCGCTCAGAGTTTTACTTCGACAGAACATCACTTTCTATGTGTGTTTGTTGTAATTACACACGCATCATATGAGTCGTGTTTTAATGACCGGATACAGTTTTTAAAGGAGCGTTTATCCGACAGTGAAGGAAGGGAGGCGGAGTTTCTGAGGGAGGAAGAGTTTACTTAACTTTAGAAGTGTTTCTAGTTGGTGGCCATGGCGTGTGAAGGTAACGGGATGTCAGGTAAGCTCAACGCACACTTAAAGACGTCTATTCAAGTTAAAGTGCATATTCCTATTGATCATGGCTGTATTTGTGTACATCGCCTGGCTGTGTCCCGCACAGTGACAACATTGTGAACATGTAGATGGAGGTTGTAACGCTGCCTTGTGTCATTTAACGCGAGTAACCCACTGATGCTGTTCTGTTCCTCCACAGACGCGAGGATCGGCGAGGCCCTGATCAAAGAGTGAGTCTCCTTTCTGTCATCTCACGTCTCTACAGCACAAGATAGATTAATGAATATATTCAGTTTACAACGTGAAACCAAAAGCAACCAGTCATCATTGTTGATTAACAGTAAATTAATAGTAAAAATACCAAAACAATTGTTCTGAAATGTGAAGATTTGCTGCTTTTCTTAGTCGAATGAATACTTCTCGGACTGTTGCCTGGACAAAAGCACCCGTTTCAATGAGCTCTTTCTTCTATTTTCTATTAATGATTAACTGGGAAAATAATGAGCCATAATGAAACTGTCCTGAGCTCAGTATCTATAGTACAGCTGAATACTATAAAAATAATTATTTATAGAGATCAAGTTTCAGTTTCATTACTCTGACAGTTGTTCAGCTCTTACAGTAAATCACACTCATAAAGTGACTCATATCAGGAGCACAGTAAAGGGAGGGAAACAAACATCACGAGGTGTGAAATGCTTTTTTCAGTAATGGGTTTGTCAGTTAATCGTTTCCTGTCACCATGAACGTGGCAAGAAGCACTGAAACCAACACAATCCTCTCTCTGTTGTCTCTCACTGTGTTTGTCGCGCACCAATACACCAAAGCAAATTGCTGGTATGTGAAGAAGCTACTTGGTGATCAGCCGGATTCTGATTCTGATGTAGCTTGTTAGCTTTGTCCTCTTTCTCATTCAGAGCAGGTTTCAGTCCGTGCTGTGTTCAGACCTCCGGTTCTGAAAAGTGAAGCCAATGTAGAAGTTCCTTAAAGCTGCATTCTCTCTACTGACCAGCAGGGGGCGACTCCTCTGGCTGTATACAAGTCTATGAGAAAATGACTCTACTTCTGTCTTGGTTTATTGCTTATGATGTTCATTTAGTACATGATGGTCTATTTAGAGTCAAATAGAGCAGGGGATGCTTTAGGGCGGGGCTACACGGTGATTGACAGGTCACTGCCACAGCGTTGTCAGGACTGGCAGTTGTCTGTTTTTACAGTGTCATTAGCTCCACCCTCTCGTGTCACTTCTGGTTCCAAAAAAACCATAATGGCGACGGTCAGAATCACGAACTTGAGGCTTCAAAGCCGTAGCCCACAAACCAATGGGAGACGCTGCGGTGACTGTGTCCACTTATTACATACTTATTACATACATATGGTTCATCGTGAAAAATGACTGACCCTCGGGTGGACAAGTCAATTTTCGGTGCGATGCTATGTGGTGCGGTTGAAGTGAATAATTAACAAAGAAAATCAACAGGGATTTTGACCATTTTTATAAATTCTTCAGTTTTTCTCCCCGTTAAAGGTTTTTTGGGGAGTTGTTCCTGCTTTGATGTGACGGTCCTGCGACAGAGGATGTGTACAGAATGTAAAGCCCTCTGAGGAGAATTAGTGATTTGTCATTTTGGGCGATACAAAATAAATTGAATTGAATTGCATAAATGATTAACATACAACACATACAGTTAAGATGCTCCCATCAAAGCCACCAGACTCCAGCCAGACTAGTCATTTTACTGCACTGATCATCAAAACACACTTCATTCAAACTCAACAGAAAGAAAACCTTCTGTCCTCTGTCCAAGCCTCCAACGATCACCAACTCACAAGTGTGTCCTTGCACCGATACGGGCTTCAGTTGGCTGAAGTACTTCTTCAGCTGCTTTACCTCACGTCAGTCCTTTGTGGAACTAAAGTCGTTATATCGCTCTCTTTAAAGCCACAACAATAGTATTGTGGTCATAGTGGAGCTCTACGCTGCTGTAAAAATCACATAAAGTCAAATAAAAGGAGGCATCACTTTGTCTGGAGCTTAATTTGATTTGTGTCGCATACACTCATCAATGCAGTTAAGAAGTTACCTTCCACAGCTTCAAACGGAGCCTCTCCACAGTATCGGGTCTGTGAAAGTGTTTCATCGTCCTGTTGTCCTGCAGGGTCATAGAGGAGGAGCTGAGGGACATGTCCTCGGAGGACGTCCCAGCGCTCACTCCGCTGGCTGTGGAGCTGAAGACTGAGCAGGAGCAGAAGATGGTGACCCAGCTGAGCAAAATGATCCGCATCATCGGCGACAGGGTCCGAGACGACAAGGAGTTCCAAGAGTGAGTCTCTCGCCCGCTGTGTCTCAGCGCTCGTGATGCAATACGGAAAATAGAACCGGGGTAGATGTGTAATACGCGCTCCGTAGTTTCTTAAAATCTACTTAAACTGCATCCTGTCTCTCTTTCAGTGCGATCGACGGAGTGACTGTTTCCTCCAGCTCTAAGTGGGACCGCTTTAAGCAAGTGGCGGACAAAGTGTTTGAACAGGGGATCACCTGGGAGAGGATCGCTGTGCTCTTCTACGTTGCCGGCAAGCTGGCCGTCAAGGTGGGTTAGCTTCTTTTCTTCTCAGAGCTCGCCTGTCCATCAGAAGGTCTGGCAGTGCTGTGACCTGCCTCGATGAGGAGGGTTGTGTTCCAGCTGGAGAGGCGATCAGCGCTGATGCTCACTACCAGAATGATTCTTGTTCCTTGGAATGCATCTGTCTTTGCATTACCTACTGCAGCTGCTAGTGATTTATCGGGCGTCCATCGGATCGCTCAGCCAACTTTTGGCGCGTTTCACTTTGTATTTTCCATTCAAAGCTTTACTCATCGCCTCAAAAGTGTAATGTTTTAATTTGAAATGTCTTCATTTGGGGGCTTTTCCAAACAAATATTGATAAAAAGTGATTGTTTGCGCTTCTGTGTGTATGTCATATATATATATATATATCTATATCTATATCTATATCTATATCTATCTCTCTCTATCTCTCTCATATCAGACAACAGTCTGATGTTCACTGATCCAGCCATGTTATTGAATTTGGCAGCATCGTCTCTTTGTGTATGGACCTCTTTGTGTTTCTGCTGTCCATCAGATGGTGAAGGCTCACCTCCCTCAGTCAGTGAGGGACATCCTGAAGTGGACCGTGGAGTTTTTCAGGAACAATCTGCTGGGCTGGATTGGGGATCATGGAGGATGGGTATGTTGGGCCTTCATTTCTTCCATGTGCTTCCTCTCAGAGCACTTTCCTCTCTACCATGTTGGTTCTGTGGTTCTGCGGAACGCAGCGATACTGCGACCTTTGTTCAGTTAGCCTCTCTGTATGAGATGATACAGCTGTATAGATGAAGCTCTCTGCGTTTCCTTGTTGGTGGGACTGCAACAAGGCGGGGCCAGCCCTATAAACGCCAAAGTCTGGCCCTGATGTACGGAGTATAGTTTTGGAGTTTCCCCGTTGGCCGTTGCTCTTTTTAAATAAATAGGGGGGGACCCTCCTCCATAGAGTGCCGCAGGGATGACGTCATTTTGTAGAGCAATCCCACAAGTTAGCTTAGCAGTGGTTCTCTTGACCAAAGACAGCCTACATGATTTTCCCATCCACGTTTAGTCTCATTTACCCACATGTTAGCAACCGGCTTAAGACACCTAAAAGCCTCAAAATTCACGAGAAGGGTATCTGCTGATGTATTTTATATTGTAGAACAAAGCGTAAACTATCATAAGCTTGTGTTAACCACAGACCTTATTTCAGGCATCCTACCAAAAACACATCAAAACAACCATTGACTTTGAGACGACTGAACAGGAAGTGCAAAAATGCTGACTCATTTCTGTGTTTTAGTCCCGCCCGTTTGCTCAGTGCTCCAATCAATTTCCCCATTTCCTGTTATACTTCGATATGCTACGTCTGCTCAAAGGTAGCATTACTATGGAACTGAAGTTTTATTATACGCGCTCACTGTGTATGTAGACACATCTTAAGTTGGCTAATGTTAGCGAAATGCTAGCTAACTAGCTAACGTAGGGCTAAAGCTAAGTTGATCTGTTAATGTGAGATTCAGACATGTTAGCTTCCTCCTGATCTCTGTGGTAACGTGAGAGAGATTATTAAGATGAATTATCGTTAGCCAGAAAAGATCACGCTAACGTTCCTTTGCTAATATTATCTCTATCTGCCGTGCCAACGTAACTTTAGTATTTGTCATTTATTTGGATATACACAAAGTCTGACACCCCAGCAGAAGTTACCTGTGTGTGTGCGCGTGCGTGCGTGCGTGTGTGTGTGCGTGTGTGTGCGCCCCTCCCTCCATCACATACTAGTCCTAACTGGTGTCTTATTGATGCTATATTCTGATACACAGAAACTTTAATACACACTTCTGCACCCGGCTAAACGACATTGACTAGCATCACCAGGCACAATTGAAAATGTAAATTAGTTCCACGTGTAGCTGGTACGTTGTACTGGAAGGTGGATTTACAACACTGCAGACCAGCCAATGAGAGAGAACCTTCACCACCTCGACACGGCACTTCCTGCACAAACCTGCTGTTTTTAAATAGCCAAGCATCAACAGCGACCGCTATATGTTTTGTATTCACTGGACCCAGATCTTGGGGGTGGGTGCACAGTGGAAAACGAATAGAGAAGAGCTGAGAACAGAGCTGTACCGTGGAGACGCGGCATTAGTCTGATACGGGATTGACAAACGATGGTAGTGTTCACACATGAGACAACACAGTGGCTGCGCAGTACGTTAGGGGTTAAGTTCCGGTGGTGGAAAAGTTTTCAAAGGAGTTTGAGCGGCTGACCCAGCTGACCCAGCTGCTGCTTCAGCGTGTGAAGCTTTATTCACAGTTCTGCTCACCGTGAAGTGCACAGCAGCTGTTGTGGCAAAATGAAGAGACGAGACGGCGAACTGAAGTTGCAACCAGCGGGAATTGTTTTAATGCATATTCGTCAACATCACACGAACTTGGCATATCGAAACAGATTCCAAAATCGTACTGTCCTCGGATCCCTTTTATAGTCTAAATGCACGCCTCTTTTGCTGTGCTCACCTCTCAAGAATGTTGTTTGGTTGATGCCCGTGTGTCTGCCCCTAATTTCTTCTTAAGAATGTTGTTGGGTTGGTGCCCCTCTGTCTGCTTCTAATCTCTTCTCAAGAATGTTGTTTGGTCCCAGAATATGTGTTACATACCACGTTATATTAACTGTTTACTTGTGATATGAGGTTTCACGTCTCAAATGATTCTGGATATTTTGACATAAGAGGAACACTCGTGTTTACTGCAATCATGGAAGTTAAGATTGTAACAACAGTTGGATTCACAAGTTATATGATGGTTTTCTTCAACACATCCCCCCCTATGAGGGTTTCTTGACCTTCAACCTAAAGTTTTGATCCCTTACTGCATTGCAACAACACAAGTGATCTATGTAAATTATATGTGCTTGATTATATACCAATACAGTAACAATACAATACAGAACATTTGAGTTTGTAAAATAATTCAAATAACATCACTCACTGCTAAGATTCACTTTCATATAAGGGCGAAAAAACCCGCAGGTTGCATTACAGGAAAAACTCCCTTATGGTCCTTTCCCGCCAAGCGACCACCTTTTTGGCATGAAGTGAATCTGTTCTTGCTTGCAAACATGTATTAACTGATACATCACACATTTTAATTTCTGCAAACTATTGAACAATATATCAGTGTTCATTAGATGCAACGTCTGTGATAAAGCTATACGCTATAATACTTGTACACTGATTATATGGATCATGACTATGAATATATGTGAATGTAGAACTATCTGATTATAATACATTCAATTTATGGTGAAACAGTTTGGACAGATGATAAAACATGTGACGCGGTGTATTTTGGACGTGTGTATTTTCAACAAAGTTCAGGCTCTCGTTCTTATGGTGAGATGCCTCCTTGGCCTGTTTCCTCCATCTCATCTGAGTCCTCCAGAGAATCCGGAATGGGAAACAGGTCCGCAAACAGGTCCGGTCGTCCAACCACCATTTGAGCGAACTGGGCCTTTGTCCCTTGCTCAATCGTCATCATGTTCATCATCTGAGCCAGTTGGAGATTTGCCATGACACCCATCTGTTTGTCCATGCTCCTCTGGCACTGTCTCCTCAGGATGGGTACGATGCAACATGCCAATAGAAAAGCCACAATTAAAACTATTAATGCGCCAATTCCTGCTTTTACCAACACAGACCCCCATTGTCCCAAAATTTGGTCTAACCAATCCCATGACCACCCCCCCTTGCCAGCGTTGTCCTTAACTTCCTGTCTCAAACCCCGAATTTTCCCCATTGCAACAGCAAATGTCCCATCAGGTGCAGTGTTATTGGGAATGAATGTACAACAATGTTTCCCAAACATTTGACATACCCCACCTTTTTCAGCTAGAATCCAATCTAATGCTTGTCTGTTTTGCCATGCCATTGTACTGGTCTGGTGTAGCTGCTCACCCAAACCCTTAAAGGCCTCATCAGTGTAATTCATGTACTTCTGCTGATTGTAGTAGATATAATTGATCCAGTTAACGTTCTTGTTGATAGTAATCCAGGGTAATATAGATTCAAGTCCTGCCTTAATCTCATTTTGTGCTTTGAATTCCTTTGGAATCCCTTTAGGCTGTCCTATAGCGTCTAACTGGATACTTTGGTCCAGTGTGGATTGTCTCTTATACCTACGCTTCTCGTCGGGCATTTCCATCATTTTGATTGTTTCCCCTGCCCCGTTATAAATTACCACTACCGGTAATCTCATTCGAACCAACGCGCACAGCCCTACCCATCTGGGCGGCAGAATATTCAGTAAAACATTTTCACCACACATCCAATAGCTGTCGGCTATTCCTGTTGTTTGTTCACTCAACAAATGAAGAGTGGGAATGGTCATAGTTATGTTATCACAATTTTGGTCAAGTGGTATTGGGTTTTCATACCATACTGGTCTCCTGATGAACAAAGAAGTCATATTAGCCTGTGGGAACCAGGACACCACCCAAGTTACTTTACAGTACACGGTAGTATTGCCTACGTCAACCCTTCTTTTGTCTGACGCAAATCCACCACTGGCAAAACATTCATATTCTTGTAATTGATCTACTTTATAATTAGTGGGAGGCTCATTCTGTGTTGTGGAAATCATAAATTCTGCACATGCATTTCGTAGTTTGTATTCAGGATACAGATCTAAGTAGTTGTGTTTCTTTTGGGATCCATACAAGAGTCTACATTGAACACCACACATAGGAAGTCTGAAGATTGAAGCCAACCCTTCTCTGGGGATGAATCTTCCCTCTCTGCATTCATGCTGTTGTGTCTTTGCGCACTCTTTGAAAGTATGTTTTTCTGCGACCACTATAGGCAATGTTGTTGGAGCTTCTGAACACATTATGCATTCAATCGAGGTCATCTCTTTTACTGAGTACCATGCCCACCTATACCACCCATTCTGATTAGCATGCTCCCAGTCTTCATCTTCTGTTATTCTAACACTTCTCTGCAATGGCCTGAATTGTCTCCCTGAGTCTTCTACATCATCTACCGTTCCGTTCCATCCCCCCTCTGGGTCATAACTGTCATAATTATCATAATCATAACTTATGTTGTTACCTGTTTTTATAGCTCCTTCGGCTTTCTTTACCGTTGGAACGATAGTTGAGTTAGTTACCACTACATTAGGAATTACTGCCTTGGTCGTCGTGTCTACTTGTTTTCCAGTTGTTGTTACTAACGGATGGCTTGGTTTTGTGCTAACCTCACTTGGCACTATCATTTGCACAGGAGTGCTTGGAACTTTGATTGGCCATGGTTTTGGAGTAGTTGTAACAACGGTTGTACCGCTGCTCAAATGAACTCTTAAGGTTGGAGTGTTAATGGTTGTTACCTTATCTACCTGTGCTCTTATCTATCTCTCTCTCTAGTTCTCCAATCGTGGCGTTTGCCCGTTTGTGACATTGCTCCACTTCCTCCTCCATTTCTTGAATTACGTACCGAATTCCATCGTCCCTCGACTCGCTCTATTCCCCTTACATGTTGGTCCATATCCAGCCAGTAAGACTCTCCTCTGTCTCTCCCTACGGTCTCATTTCGTTGTGCATAGCAATCTAGTATGTCTGATATTTTCGCTGCTCTTTCTTTTTTGCCAGTGCTGCAGTATATTGGGGGTAGATCTACTATTTGTGACGCTGGGGTCGTATTGAGTCTGGGGCTGGTTGACCTGTTCGGGTCAACCTGTGGGGGAGTTTGGTGCGTCATTAAAGATCTGTTGCTGTCTTCAACTTCGAAGTCTCCTTTAATGTTAACAGTTCCTGCAATTGATGGATAAATTCCTGCAGTTTTCAAAAAGTCCTGCAGCTGTTCCTTTTGACCTGTTTTTCCTTTTCTTTCTTTCAGTTCAACTAACCCGTCTCTTACATTTTTCCTGTAGCGTTGACCTTCAACCTTAAACAATTTAATTGTTTCTAGTTCTATTTCTCTTTTCTGCAGACGTTTCTTACTTTTATCTTTTGGTTTGTAATCCTTGATTCTCAGTTCCATATCCTCACACAAACCCACATCAAATGTGCCCTCTTTAGGCCAAGATGGATCTAGTCCTTTCGTGCGTCTTTGAAAGTCTCTGGACATCCTTTGCATGCTCTGAGTTTTTTATTGCCACGATAGCTACTGGTGTCACACTCATGTTTGAAGGCAAAATGAAGAGACGAGACGGCGAACTGAAGTTGCAACCAGCGGGAATTGTTTTAATGCATATTCGTCAACATCACACGAACTTGGCATATCGAAACAGATTCCAAAATCGTACTGTCCTCGGATCCCTTTTATAGTCTAAATGCACGCCTCTTTTGCTGTGCTCACCTCTCAAGAATGTTGTTTGGTTGATGCCCGTGTGTCTGCCCCTAATCTCTTCTCAAGAATGTTGTTTGGTCCCAGAATATGTGTTACATACCACGTTATATTAACTGTTTACTTGTGATATGAGGTTTCACGTCTCAAATGATTCTGGATATTTTGACATAAGAGGAACACTCGTGTTTACTGCAATCATGGAAGTTAAGATTGTAACAACAGTTGGATTCACAAGTTATATGATGGTTTTCTTCAACACAGCATAGCAAGGCGGAGGGATATTTCTCATGTTTGTTGTCACTTCCTGCACCGACAATAAAACATTCCGGAGCCACATGGACGACAGATAGTCAATCACATTTGTCAAAAAGTAATCGGCATTTAGTCGCATGAATGTTTTCCAGATGCATGTTTTCCACACCAGGTGATCGGAGCTGTCTCTCCACAGATCAACAGTTTTTCGGATCTGGCGGTGGCGTCCGTGCAGAGTGTGTCGTCTCTGAGCTCCCACAGCTACGGCCTCGTCCTCATCTTTGTCACCGGCCTGGCTCTAGGGAGCGTCATCACCTGGAGACTAACCAGACGGCTCTGAGGCTCGCGTTCTCTCACACACACACACCTACACACCTACGCACGCGCACACACCTACACACACACACGCACACACCACACCTGGGTCACTCTTATGTTCAATAAGTAATTCTCGGTGTTTACCAGATAGGTGGTATTTGAAAATACATTTCCAAACAAAACAAAATTTTCAATCAAAAAAAGTAATTAATAATATTTTTTAATACTTTTTTGACCTATCACAAATACGTTCCTTTAATTTCTGTATCCTTCCTTTTTCTTTTAGCAATTCTACCTAAAAGTCCTTATTTTTAGAGACTTTTACCAAAAGGGAACGATTACATGATAACATGTACATTGGTAGTGTTTACAGAACATTTGTAACAAACGTATGTATTTTAAGCCAAATCTTGATGTTTACTAAATTTTGCATTTTTGTTTGGTGGTGTTTCAATTCACAAATGCGACTGTAATCCGTGAAGAAATGCATTTGCCTCACAGCGTAATTGAGAATGCAAATAAGTTGTATGGTAAGACAACTTTGCAGGAGAGGCTTGCACCGATGGTTTGTTATTCAGATCTGTCATGTGATGACAAAGTGCTGTCATGTGCTGATCACATGTTGCCATGCGACGGTCCAATCAGTGAGATGTGCCTGAGCCGCTCTACACTTCTACCTTGTCTATGCAAACTAGAAAACTTGAAAGAAACATTGTGTCAAAGATAGTCAGTATTTTTCTAGAAACCGTTCTGTATCATGTTCAACTGATGGCTCTGAGAGTCAGACTGAAGTTTTGTACCAGCACAGATCCAGCGCAGGTGTCATATCTCATGTTTAAATATATCTCTCTTTCCCAGTATAGGCTTCCATCTAGTGGAGGCTAGTGGAGCCGTAGGGCTGATTAACAATGGACAGTTTCTTTACGTCTCTGTATCGTGGATGGTTTTAGGGGCGTCACCATTTTAACTCTAAATCGATTATCAGTCCAAATGAGCTCTCAGTTTGGCTCTTCCTTATTTATTTATTTGTCTTTCCACCCATGCATACGCACTTCCTAAAGAACACAACAACACGGTGCAGCTTAGCCTGCAGCTGCACCTTTCGACACAGAAACCACAGAACTATAACATCCTCTTGCTTCACCGGAGTCACCAGCGTGCCTTCCCCGTGAGTTACTGTATGTGAACAACGAGCGCGTCGCTGACAGAAAGCCTCCAGCTCGTAGGCCGGCCTCGGCCAAGGCCGTTTCCATAAGCGCAACATCTTTTGTTGATGGATTCTTTGTAGATGGATTCTTCCTCGGCCCATGCAACACTCCTCCACGCTTCATGGAAGTCTGTCCGGTAGTTATTCTGTTCTGCTGCTGACAGACGACCGGAGACGTAACCTCATTGTCTCGGCTGTGTTCAGTGTCTGTGAAGTCCATTTACAAACGCTTACGGCCGCAGATCGTCATTTTTTTCTCTTCTTTTTTAACCCATTGCTTTTAGTCCTTGAACAATGGTGCCTTTTTAAAATGATCAAAGATTGACAATATAAGTGTTTGATCTTTTAACTGGTGATTTCTGGCAGCTGTACAGCTGCTCATTGAGCAGTAAACTGTGATGGCTGATGTTCTGGGCCAGTTCACACATAAATGTGTCTCCAGTGAATAACTCAATGCTAAATGTTTGAGGTGTGTGCATTACGTGCTTTGTCCACCAGAGACCGCTGGTTTACTTGTACATTGTATACTTGGTCTATTTCTTGGTCTCAATTCTTTGAAATTAAAAGTATTCTTTTATCAAAATTGTTCGTTCATGTTTTTTTTGAGTAAATAATTGTATTCAACCAAAAATAAAGATAAATAAAAGTATGAGAAGCAACAAAGTAATTCAATAAGCTTTACGTCTAACAAAACAAAGCAGTAAGATGAGATCTAGTGCTGTCAGGGAGTTATTAGAGATGATCAAGATATTGATGTTGAATAAGAACCCGTTGGCAGAACTGACACAAACCTTTTCTCCAGGTTCATAAACATCATGTTGCTAAATGTGATTATGTGATGTTAACCCTCATCCTACCAACATTTTTCATTGTTTTGTTTTAATTTGTGCTTTCTAATAATGATTTGGAGGGGTCCTTGGGATAAAAGCTGCCATTATTATTTCAGATTAGTGTATATTTTTACGTATATTATATTTTCATTTTACACGATAAACAAATGAACTGTAAATTTCCTAAAATATGATCCTTTTTTTCCAGGTGACATTAATCACATAACTCAGTATAGTGCAGATCTCTGACACGGCGTCTGCAATCACCGCTGTTTGATTAAATGAATACAACACCAAGTGTGTTCGACCTGAAGCCTTTATTTAGGATTTAGTCTATAAATAGATCTCTTCTGACAATACGTGTGTAAACGTGAGGTCGAATCCCAAAAAAAGGCAAAGAATGTCTCTGATAAGCTGTTAGCGGCTGATGTCTAGGGAATATTTTTTTTTAAGCTTTGCTTTTATATAGTTATTAAAAGTGAATGGACTTTAATCTGAGTCTTGCACAGGTGGTCCAAACCCAATCCCCAAATGAAAACACTTTATATTCCACTCCACATGCCCTCTTGTTTGTGTATTTGCAAAGTAAGAATGGAACACATTGTTTGTGTGCAAATAAGTGCGTAAGAGTGGGAGAGGAGTGGAAACGTCATAATCCAGCCCACGCCACCAGTCTTACAGTGTGAGTGAGGAGTAAGGAGTGGAGAACAGTAACTACTGTATTATGTCTGTTCCCTGGAACACATCTCAAGACATCCATCCAACAGTTTAGTTATTTCGGTTTGAATCAAACTGCCATAGAGCCATACTGCTGGCTAATAAAACCCAGTGCCCACATCTACAGAACAGAAGTCTCAGTGACATGGACTGAACCTGCAGGCCTCTGGATGAGAGGCCAGAGACTGATCAGGTTGTACTTTACAGTCTTCCTTACAAAGTCCACGATATCAGTGTTGTTGTTAAATGCTCTTTGAACTGAAATAACCTGGAGTCCTCCTCTTCCTTCCTGTCACTTCCCCTACATTCCCTGTGCTAAGAATAAGCTCTATCAAGTTCATGTGTGATTTGGCTTAACATAATTATACCCCGACACCGCTACCTCTCTCTCTCTCCCTCTCTGTCTTGCTCCCCGGTGTCTCTTGTGGTCCTATAACCGGTAGACAATTAGCAGGGAAGGGTGGTTTTATTAATTAGCCGGTAACAAGGGATGAGCAAAAGAGGGATTGATTGATGGATGGAGGTGTTGAGCTTACAGAAAGTCAGATTTTCCGTTAAGGGCTAGTATTGTAATACAGAGCACATCAGAATGGACATGAGTGCAGCAGACAATAGTCAGATAGAGAAAAACATCCTACTTCACATCAAATCTTCTCCTGGAGACTCCTAGAGAATGTATTTCCTCAATAGTAACAGGTGAGACCATCCTTTCATACATTTACACCAAAAATATCACTCAGTCGTTTCAATGAGAATGTATTGACGCAGTAGCTCTTCTGAGATCAAAGGTCCCCAACAAGGAAGTTAAAGCCATTTTTCACCAGTGCAATCCCAAAATGCAGTGCGGGAATTTAGTCAAATCTGCACAATTCACGCATGACAACTATGCACATCGGCTCCAGTGCGAATAATCTGCATTGCTTTATTCCATTTACTGGTAGAAAGTAGAACGGTTAATCACCTTTATACAGAGCCAGGCTGGCTGTTTCTTTGGGCTAAGCTAACTAGCTGTTAGCTGTAAACCTTTGCAGGTTTCATGACTACATCCTATGAGTTTCCTCCTTCATAGTCCCCGTGTCCACAAACAATTAAACAAACCTATCCAGACAGCATGTCTAAGGGGCTAACATTAACCACACAAAACATCAAATAATCGGACCCCAAATTTGATGCTAATGCTAGCTGTTGTGGCTAGCCCTGTTCTGCGACCGACATATAACGTATGGTCTCTCTCAAGCCATATATTTTCCTTTATTTGGTTGTCGAGACAGTCGTTACAGTATTTATTGTTTTATATTGGCTTTTGAGAAACCAAATTGATCAAATATTCCCCCATTTTGTCAGCAGGCTAACTACGACCCAAGATACTGAACCGTCTGGTCAATCCACTGATATCAAAGTCTGTTCAAATATACTTCCCCCCGCACAAATGCTCTGCAGGGGCATTCAAGCATTCACAAGACTCCACAAAATCAGGTTTTATACATTTTGAATGAAAATCCTTGAAAGGAATTTTGATCTGTTTTTACTGTGAATGGTCTACATGGCTTTGATGGAGGATAAAATCCTTTCTCTGTGTATTACAAACTGCTGTGCAGTGTTTATGATCCGACAAGCCTTTAAACTTGTGGATCTGTTACTCAAACCTAACTGAATGGTATTTCATCTTCTGACAGGTACTTTACCTGACACGCAATGCTATCTGGTCGAAAAGCTGACGGTAAATGCTGAGCAGCAAATCATTTCAATGCAGGTGTGACATATGAATCCATTAATGTGGGTGTGACCGGGTATCTGACAGTACTTTGTTTCAAGCAGCAGTGTGTAGCAGGTTTAAATTGCATTTCGATCGGTTATGGAAACTGGGCTTGTATATGGTTGTGTGTGTGTGTGTGTGTGTGTGTGAGAAAGATTCCAGTGATCTTTTTCAGTCTTTCTGTCTGTCGCTGTTCATTCATTATTAATCCCTCAACAGTGTCCCGCTCTACTCCCTGCTCATTTATTATGGCTGCGCAGTAGAAACGCACTGGTAGGGGCATCCTGTGCTAGGTGCACGTCTCAGGTGATGTAACATGCACTCTGGCGGCCATCTTGGAAATCCACAGCTCTCGACGACATCGGCTGTGAACAACTTAACAGTCTCAGCATGAAATCCACAAGAATGGAATGTAAAAGATAAGAAATAACTGATATTGTGTAGCTTTAATTGACAATGTTATCGCAATACCTGACAGCGAACACAAGAGGGAGCCCCTCTGCACCGCACACATATGAGCTGGACACAGCAGCATATTACTGCCACCAATATCAAGTTGTTTTCGTATTAACAAGAACATTTTCTTGTATTAACGTAAGCCTTTTCCCATTATGATAAATACGTTCATGATTAACACTGTGAAACACCATACAGGAATTCACTGGCATTAACTTATATCAGACCAAACGCCATCAAACTGCCCCAGAGAGGAGAGGGAGGAGAGCCGAGATGGAAGCTAAGCTAACCCAGCTAGGACCCGAGGCCGCTCCACTACCCAGCCTACTGCTGGCTGTCTGATGTTCCCTCGCAGAAATATAAGATGGATGAAAGCAGCGGGAGATCAGTGACTGTTGAGCCCACATCTTCACAGGGACCTGGATCCATCGTCCATCCCGGATCAAGCTGCACTCAGGTGGACATCAGGACAGAGCTCAGGACTCCGGTGGGACGAGAGGAGGTGGGCTCTGTGTTTACACCATCATGCTTGGTGCTCACACAGTCAAAGTTGAGGGACAATGTTTTCCTCAGGTTGGATTTTTAATGTTAAGATGTCGGTCATGTTAGACTTGTTTTTGTTGCTGCTGTTCACAGGAATGTACAGCTACGTCCGTTTTGTTTGTCATGTGTTTGTCACATGGCATCAGTCGATTTGAGAACTTAGGAGTTCTTCTGATGTGAATCTTTTGCCTTCGAATGACAAGCTGTGTTTTCACTTTACTCATGAAATGATGTTCCAAGAGAAACATCAGCATGTCAGCATATCTCCCCGCAGGGTTCACACACCAAATCCAACCCGGTCGAATCCCTGAATGAATGCTCACCAGTGGCCGCCCTCCATCTGCCGGTTACTGTGATAACTTACTGTAATTTCATTGCTGAAAAGAATCATCACTGCAAGGTCACTGGGAGCAGCCTCGTGTTGTCTTTCTACCAGCTTTGGTGCAGAGGGGCCTCCAGCTGCAGGTCCAGGTTCACCTCATATACTTTACGTTTTCAAGGCAGAAGGGGAATTTAACAATTTTATGTTTTACCTGCTTAAAATGTTTTATAGTGTGATAACATACTCATTTATTTTTTTTATATATTTCTCATTATTTCAACATATCACTTAATACAAGCACTACTTATTAATACAATTAAAAGTAGTTCCAGTCAATGCTTTAACATGTAGCCTGCCATGGCCTGATAGATGGACAATGACCTCTGCTGTTATTGTTTCATTCCTCTTTTCTCTTCCTCACACTGAAACAAACTCGAGGCACATTGTAAACCGTCATCTTGTGCAATTTTGGGAAACAAGACGAGGAGCAGAGGAGGCAGAGTGCGAGAAGAGCAGGAAGGGAACAAGGAGGTCAGAGGGGGCACACGGACAGCTCGAGGTAGAGAGGAGACGACGAAGTGAGGAGGAGAGGAGGAGAGGAGGGGGGGGGGGCACTGCAGTGTTTTTGGTCTCCTGCAGTTCTGTCTTTTGGCCCTTAGATGTCCCCGTGCACCACCCTGCAGTAACACAGATCCAAGAACAGATGCAGAAACTGCACCGCACAGAGGGTGCGTGTGTGTGTGTGTGTGTGTGCGTGTGTGTGTGTGAGAGAGAGAGGGAGAGAGACATCCAGGTACAGACTCTCTCTCTTTCTGTGGCAACAATGCAGTTGTATGCCCTTGATCTTCACGTCACTGATGTAAGAGGACACTTTCTGCCGCTCTCGTTGTAAAAGGAACGGTTCGACATTCATGGAAATACACTTTCTGTGAAGAGAAGATGAATTTCAGCCTCATGTCTGTGTGTTATGTACAGAGCTGGAGTCAGGACATGGTTAGCTTAGCTTAGCAAAGGGCCCCCCTTGGTTACTGTTGCTATGCCCATCAAACTTTAGGTTCAGGCACAGATGCAGTTTCCATCCATCTGTTTATGTGAGAGGATATATCGATAAAAACAAAGTTGACAAAGTGCGATGGAAACAGGCTTAAAGATGCTGACGTGCATGGAGCATGTGACCTCAACGTCCACTGAAGAGATCGAAAGAATGTCAGCAGCCAAAACCATCAAACTGTGGATCTCCATGAACCAACTCTCAACATTCACATGCTCATCCTTCAACGGGCTTTCTGGAAGTGTTATTACAATTAGTTGTACATTTGGATGGACTGTATTGTAAATATATGCCTTATATATTTAACTTCAGCACTATTTTATTTCTCGTTTTATTTTTTACCTGCGCATATTTCTTGATTGTTACATAGCCTGATATTTTCATTGCCAACAACTGCCTCTCTGTTATTGTTGTGCATAAAAGAACAGATTAGTATTTCTTGTCATTTCATATCTCTATATGAAAGACCTGCAAACTCTAGAGTA
Source organism: Ophthalmolycus amberensis (assembly GCA_024529925.1). Classification (NCBI taxonomy): domain Eukaryota; kingdom Metazoa; phylum Chordata; class Actinopteri; order Perciformes; family Zoarcidae; genus Ophthalmolycus; species Ophthalmolycus amberensis. The sequence goes on along the minus strand of JAFEUB010001599.1, from coordinate 79,536 downwards.
GTAAAACAGGCTTGGTGTAGGCCTGTAAGAAACTTTAGTGATTTTAATACGCAAATCAAGCATTTTGAAGCATTTTGTTATTACAATACAAAAATAAAACAAAATTGCATTTCAACAAACAAATATGTATTGCTGCATAATAATTGATGTTATGTTATTTGATTATAATTATTGATGCATTAATGTGTTCACTGCTTTAATGTTGCAGCTGCTAAATATGGGGCTCATTTTTATTCATTCATATCTATTTTGTATATTTCTTCACATTTGACTGTAGCTTGTAGATTTCCCCTGGGGACCAATAAAGCCATCGTGATTTAATAACATTATTCATTCATTTATTATGTTTTGTATTGTTAATCTAAATATGTAAAGTAATTGGTAACTTAAACTTTCACATAAATGTGGTGGAGTGAAACGTAGGCTACAGTGTTTGCCTCTGAGCTGTAGTGGAGTAGATATATGTAAAATGTATAAAGCGACATGGGATTAAAAAAAGTACAAGTACATATTTATACTTCAGTACAGTACTTGAGTGAACTGCTATTTTCCACCACTAGTAGGCCTAACTGAATTGAGAGACACCAAGAAGTTAGCTAATGCTAGCTTGTTTAGCATCATTACATATGGCTTTAAAGTGTGCAATGTTATCTACTTTGCGATGTGTTACATGGCAGCAGCTGGTGTGTTAATACCGGCACTTTATTTACTCAGGCTGCATATAATACACTTGACTCAGAGTACATTTCCGCAGGCTTTGGGCAATGATTCTGGTGTTCCTCACTTTAGCCGTAGCAAAGTGCCACATTAGCCTCCAGACAGGACAAGTCTGTCCAACGCCAGAACGCACGTTACTGTTCGCTGCAGAAATAAAAGCTAATCTCCAGATTTGATAGACACATTTTCCAAATACAGTCCATTCAGTTGTCAAGCTAATGTTAGCAAAATATGGAAATGACGCAAAAAAATAGTTAGGTGCATTTCTATCAACTGGTGTGGAGCGATTAAGCTAGGCTGCATAGTAGTCAGAAGTTGGTGCTAGAGGCCACGCATGGCTGTACTCCGCTGTAGGGCCTCGCCACGCAGCTGTACCTACTCCTTGGTTCTCACGAATGGCCTGGTGACCGAGCAGGCATAGCCTACACAAAACTTGTCTTTCACGGCAAGGACCTGAAAGATTTCTGGTTAACTTAGTACGCACTGATGAGTTTAGCACCAGCAGCCACAGCAAAGTCTGCCAGCTGACTTTTCAAGCAACAAGCAAGTTAGCACCGAGCCGCTAACTCAAGGAGAACCAGGGATTAACCATTTTCCTCCGATCTGCAGAAGATATCCCATTAATGTACTGCATCATTTGACTCCGGAACCTTTAACGTTTCCCAGCCAGGCTCCTCCACCACTTGATAGAATCACCAGCCAACGAAGGAAGTCAGCTAACGAAGGAATCCCTCTTCCTGCATGGACCTGGTAATGTAACTGTGCCTCGCACAGCACAGCATTAGCACCGCGAGGGCACATGGCTAAGCGAGACAATGTACATGTATTGTTTTGATTTAATATTATTCAGAGCTTTATTGCTGCAATGTCTGTTTTTCAGGGTGTTGAATAGCAAGTTGAGGTTGGTAATGGTCTACAGACAGACACAGACACAGGTTCTTACATGAAAACGAACCATCCCCTTTGCTAAACCACGACACAGATGTGGGGCTGCTGTGGCTTCGAGGGTAGAGCAGGTTGTCCTTTATCTTATCTATAAGTGTGGCGGTTCGATCCACGGCCCTTACTGTCTGCATGTCAAAGTGTCCTTGGGCGAGACACTGAATCCCAAGTGTCATGTATGTACCTGTATGTAAATGTTGCCCTCAATCAACAAACTACCTTTTTGGACCTCACACCTCCCATTTAATTGGTTTCAACTTGAAACAAGTATATACTATCAACAGACATGTCTGTGTCCAACGAAATGAGGGCTGAAGGGGGTGTGGCCTTTAGTTTGGGAGTGATGCAAAGCTGCACAGGACACAATGGCATCAACTGGTAAGTTTACTATGGCTTTTAAACACGTCTAAATTAAATTATCTTGATATAATAAAATGTATGCTTGCACATTAATCATTAGTATGTAAAGAAGTATGTTTGATTTGATTATTTAGTTTTCATTTATATAGTAAAATGATTTTTGTTTGTTGCCTCAGGGCGACTTTGTGCAGCTAGACCACTTATGTTCAGGCAACAACCTGCTATAGTGTGGAGATGATAATTAGTCATTATTTTTATGACTATTTACTAATAATTTCAGAAATGGACACAGGAACATATTGTGGGAACAAGGAACAGGATCAGGCAGTTAGGGTTGTTTGAGAGAAGATCAGGTCAGGGGTCAGTCTGCAGAGTAACGTGTGTGTGCATGTGTGCGTGTTTGTTTGCATGCGTGGGGGGTGCGGGGGTACATATTTTATGATTGACATATTATCAGGGACCCCAAAGCTTCCCAAAAATGGAGTGAAATATTTTTAACCCCCAAAATAAAAAGTCATGCCAGAGAGCAGGGGTCTCAAACTCATCTTCACTCCGGGCCACATCAGCATCACGGTCGCCCTCAAAGGGCCGGTTGTAAATGTAAGACTGTGTAAATGTAACTTCTCCTAACATATGGTAAATAACTGTCTCTGCATTTGATTATTGTTTATTCAAGTGTAAAAATATTGTACATGCAGTTATATAAATGTAAAAATATATTTAAGCACATTTCTGTTATTATAACTTAAATCCTTTTAATTTAGGGTTCAGAAACCCACATTACTCTATCAAAGATCAAACTATTAAAGAAAATAACAAAGACAAATATCAAACACAAGTTATTACAATAACTTTGTTCAAAGCTTAAAATCCTTTCAAGGGTGTGTTTGCACAATCCCACATGAAGTATTTCATGTGTTTTTAAAGCCACGTTTAAAGTAGTCTTCAATGTACTCACAATACATTTCCATTTCAAATGTAGAGTAACCAGCCAAAGAGCTGCTTCTATGACTGTGTGTTTAAGTATCTCATAACTTCGACTTTCTATCTCAAAATTTTGACTATGGGGATATTTTTATTATCAAGTCTAACTTTACATTTTTTTTTAAACTTTTTTTTTTTAAACCTTTTTTTTTTGCTGGCCGATTCGCGGGCCACATAAATTGACGTGGCGGGCCGGATTCCCGCCGGATTCCCGCCGGATTCCCTGCCATAGAGGGTTGAACGGTGAATTGGCTTTTAAACACAGACATACACACAGTGAGCGGTATCTCACAACTCCCACATCACAGGCTCTTTGTTCTGACTGAACACGTGGCTGAGGTCCTGCCGGTCGTCTTTGATTCGGCCAACTTTGTAATTTTACATTGTCAGCCATATTGAATTTTAGATATCCAAACTGATAGTTTGGTACTGTTACATGAGACTACATATATCATTTACCATTTTTGAAGGGTGGTGCCCCATGAGTTTATTTAATGTAAATTAAATCATATTATTCATTATAATAATTATTTTTGAGCAACTGCACTTACCTAATTGTGCTGCCTTGTAATTAATAATATCTATAGAAAAATGTATTCATATTAATATGTTTTGTTGATAATAATAATAATCTTTGATATTTGCTAACAAGCAAACCTGCTAGTACGCGCTCTCAACATGTTAAACAGAGTAGAAGAAGAAGTAGAGGATGTGAACGGAACAGACCAATTGGCCTTGGCCATCCAACCAAGAGGAACATGGTGAGAGGTCTTCAGGAATTTGTTTCAATTCGAGTTTTAATTGTCCTTTCATTTCATCTAATAATGGCCTCGTTTTAATGCTGTCCAGAGACTAAGACAATATAAATACAGTATATATCGAGGAAGATGCCACAGCTGACACATCTGTTCAGTCGTGTGAGATGATGCTACGTCACAACTTATTCGGCAAAGGCGTTTCCATATCCCATTTAGCACATCAACTCTTTTTTGACCAAAACACAAAACAAACACCTCAGGTGAATGCAAAAAGCACAACTGAGGAAGTTTAATTGAAGTTTTCATACAGCTTTCCTAATGTAATACTTCAGAATTAACATAAATGTATGTAAATGGTACACAGCTTTTCTCTCCTCACTCACTCAGCACTAACATCAGCTTCACATGTTGATTGAAAAACACTGTCCGGATGACTCGTTTAAAAAGAGAATTTTGTCAAATGGGTCACAAATAAGCACTTGAAGGCTGCATGACATCATGCTAAAAGACTAAAATGCAACCCTGTTTGGCTGCTTAGCTTACATTTTTACACATAAGCTATAAGCTTGGTGGATGGACATGCTAATTTTAGAGCAGATAAACACCCTGTTTAATCCATTTGTTACACTTTTACACTCTTTTAGATTTAGAAAGACAAAAAAAGTCAGTCACCTCTCCCAATTATGTAAATGCCAAATGTCTCTGTTACTACAGCCGCATGTATACAGCTGATCTGGACTCATAGGATGGTAAATGGACTTACTTGTATTGAGCTTTTGTAGTCTTCCGACCAGTCAAACACTTTAACACTACATGTCATTCATCCATTCACACCCTTTCATACACTGATGGTAGGGGCTATCACACAAGGTGCCACCAGCCCATCAGGACTAACCAACAGTTATACCCATTCACGAACGGCATTCCTCCGGACTCATTTAAATGTGGGTATTGCGCCGAAACTGTGGCAATGGGGACTGCAGGAGTGCCGGGGAAAACAGGGCAGTGGCTCGAGGCAAAGAATTGAAACAAAATCAACTTTTGGAGGAACGCAACCCCCTTCGTCACACTGAGATGGTCAATCACGGAACTGGCAATCCAGAGCTGTACAACCCTTCCATGAGGGAACAAAAGGCTTTGATCATCAGATAGCCGCTTCTTGTTGTGGAGAAAACTGCTCAGCACATCACCAGGACAAAGCTGCCATCCATGGAGGGACTTCTACACCCAGCGGTGCAGGAAAAAGGCTAATAAAAGAACCCAACCACCCCAGCCTCAAACTGTCCTGCCTGCTGCCGTCGGGCAGACGGTAGCGCAGCATCCGGTCCCGCACCATCCGGTCCCGCACCACCAGGCTCAGGGACAGCTTCATCCAGCAGGCCACATGCCTCTAGAACTCTTGAGCTCATTACTTTGACACTGTCACTTTAACTTTGCACTACTTTATGTAGATTATGTAGGTATTAGATTCTCAATCTTCACTTGCATGATTTTCTTTTTAGATTTAAAGAGTGTTGTCGAAGGGACCCTGACTTTTAAGATTTCCATTTCCAACAACTGGTTCTCTGTAGTTGTTGTTGCATATGAGAATAAATAACTTGAACTTGAACTCGATCGATGCTCCCTCTGTAATTATATGAACAGCTCTCTCTCTCTCTCTGTCTCTTTCTCCTTTGCTGTAACTGTCTCAGGCTTCTTGCTTTCTGCACTTTTTCCATCTTCTGCCCAGAACACACACACAATTCCTGTTTTAATTTCGCTAAGTCAGCACCCCAACCAATTTATCACTGTCTCTTTCTCCCATCTATCTACCCCCCCCCCCACACACACACACTCTCTCTCTTTTTCTCCCCCTCATTCTGCTTTATTTGCCTGACCATCATTTAGTACAGTATCACCAAAGCAGGTTGTACAAGGTTACAATGTTCATCTAGTTTGCATGTTACTATGCTATATACACTATACTATACAACACCATATACACAATTCAACATACACTATAATAGACGATGACTACATTACCATACTACATTCTATATTAAAGCAGTGGTTCCTAAACGTGTGCCATGGTCCCCTTTGGCAACCAATAAACATCAGAGCTCTTGTTTCTTTGTTGTTCTCAAATGAATCCGATTCTTGGACTTATTTCCTTGGATTCGGTAACTTACACCATTATTCATGAGGAACTACAGGTCCGCCCGCATCTACACAAACTCCCCTTCATGAGGTCTTCAGCAGTGGACCAGGCGATTGGTGAAACAATGCTGCTTCCATTCTCACCTTTCCTGACCCTTAGCGGCAGTTTGTTGTGGGAGTGGCCGCTGTTAATTCTGGAGCTGGGGCAGTCCTCTCTCAGAGATCTGTTGATGACCAAAGACCTCCTTTCTTTTCTCCCAGAAGCACCCACCTTAAGGCATCTCAGGAACTGGCCCCTGGTCCCACATCTCATTGGCCTTTCTCGGTAACACAGTCATCCTCACAGTTGTGGGATGCTTCTCAGAATCTGCTCACTTCATTCCCCGACCTAAATTACCCTCAAGGCAGGGGAAGATTAGCCAAAGAAACAGCTGACATCATGTTGAATCATTTTGCTTGCAGGTCAGAGATGATGTCTCTTGGGACGCCCCAAGAGACATCATCTCTGACCTGGGGCCCAAGTTCCCCTCTCGTTTCTGGAATGGGACTAAAATCAGCCTGTCCTTGGGCTTCCACCCTCAGTCCAATGGCCGGACAGAACACATGAGTCAGGAATTGGAGACAGTCCTGCACTGCTTCTCTTTCTGAAAGTTGGAATCCAGAAAGTTGGCTATCCGGTTTGTGGGTCCGTTTCCCGTTCCCAAAGGTCATCAATCCAGCACCAGCCCACCTTCCCCAGTCTACGTGCATCCACCCCACTGTCCATGTCCACCGACTCAAGCCGGCTCAGATGGACCAGTGATTTGAGCTGAAACCGTTTGCGAAATTGATGATATACAGTTGTAATGGTGAGACTGGTTGCTTGGGGTGTGTAAGAAATTTGAGTGTAGAACTGTGTGTTTAGAAGCTATAATAAAAGTGTTTAAGGATTCATATTTAAGAATTCATAATTAGTCATAATCATAAGTGTTTTGGAAATGCATAATTAAGATAAGCATAAAGTGTTTTAGGATTAGTAGCTAGATGTAGAATTCGTAAACATGAAGCTTTTGCCAAAAGGTGCAAAGTCTTATCTTTTATATAGAATGTTAATCATAGAAGGGTTAAGCCATAACAGACAGTCATTGAATGTATTAAGAACGAAGGGACAGAGAGTCTTTTAGACAGGCGATTACAGAGTGCACCTGGGACCTGGGAGTTAGCCAATAGGAATTGTGATAGACAAAAGGGGAGGGGTTTCGAACGGTATGAGGGCGGGATGAACAAAGACTTTTTCTCTTCGTTAGATTAAGTTTCCAGGGGACGGGTGTGTCTCCTGAGGAGCTGGGAAGAGTTTTTTGCACCGGGTTAAAATAAGTTAATATTTCATAGAAGTAGTGTACTTCACTGTATAATTGTATTTGCATCAGTAGGATTAAATTCCTTTTAATTGTAAACCAGTTTCGGTGACGTTTTTTGCGCTGCGGCGCTGCTGAAGATTGCAGCTCCTCGTGCGTACAGGCTCGCGCTCACGGTGGGGCAGTTCTGGCCCTCACAGGTGCCAGTTAGGTTAGCGTCAAACAATACTTTCGCCAGGTTTGTGAGTCAATATTTTTAAGTTAGTCAACCGCACACAGGACTCAAGTATAGAGCACAATCAACACATAAACACATTACTCATATCTTGAACCCTCCAAAGTACATCCTGAAAAGCAAAACATTTAGTATCGGCCACCAAACAATTAAACACCACAGCAGCTATCTCTCAATGTAAATGCATTGTAATTCAGATTACTACACAGAAACAATGAGCTGTGTGATTGTGCGCGCTGAACTCATCCATGCAGCGGACTTTATCTGCTGTTAACAAGACTTGTATCTACTTGAATTACTTATATTTTTTATATTTATAAACTGACACAAAGAAACAGATAACTTGCCAAATTATACGAAGGGACAAATTATTAAGAATAATTAAAGAAGAGTAGCATACCCCTTGATTTTATGAATTGTGTACAGAGAGGTTGTCGTAATGGTACATTATTCTGGTACATGATTCTGATTCTGATTTTAAATTGTCAAAAGGGTCATCGGTGCAATGGCGTGCTGGCCTAATCAAGCCCTGTTGTCCTGACAAGGACCTCTGGTGACCGTCCTCTGTCAAGAGCAAAGGCAGAGCGTGACGTCGTTATAGAGCGCATCGTCCGCAGAGTGGATGGGTTGACAAAGCGGCTGACATTGACGCGACAGAAAGCTATTTCTTTTCAGCTTCCTACCAAAAATCGAAGTGGTTTCTTTTAAGCATTACCACAATCATTCCCTAAACTCAAACAAGTAGTTCTTCTTTTGACCGTGACAACAAAGGCACCCTAAACTTACATGGGAAACAATTTCCCACTAACAGAGACAATAGTGTATCATTCAGACCAAATGCAACCTATTTGTACATTTAAAATAGCTTTTTGCCCCACAGTGTTACATGCCAGGGGAGAATATTTGTTACCATCTTTTCCCCCAAATACCCTTTGATTTTAAATATGTTTTAGCTAACAGGCAACATTTGGAACAACTAACTCTAGCTGACACGTGGGCCTGCTATATTGTAATTAATTCCCATGCATGCTGATCATTGTATTTGAAGTGACCTGCTCATCTGCCGACAGCAAAGGCTCTCTCCCTAACACAGTCCTGCTAATAACAGTGCTAACAGCTAGAGGTTGCATTCACTTACATTATGATGCGTTCAAACTCCAAACATTAGAGATTGAGTTTTCGGCAGAGATTAATTCTGTTATCATGATGTGTTCAAATGTAATCTTGGAGAAATTAGTTTTTTAAGAGGCTTTAATAAATCCAGTTGTATGAATGAGATGGTTTCATAGCAAGAAATAAAATAGATATTCGAGAGGGAGTTCTAATGTGTTTTTATGCAGTACCCACTATATATGTACCCACTATATATGTACCCACTATATGTCAACAACAAAGTTTTATTTTTTTAGTCCAGTTGTCCAAATCGCCAAATTTGATTTATTCTTTAATAAGCCTACATTTACAATTTCGACAAGTCATTTTGTCAGTAACTCCGCCAAGTAAAACATCTCCGCTCCTTAATAATAATAGTGTGTAATAGTATGTTCAGCTGATATTTTGTGAACCTATTTCAATGGTGCTAAACCTACACTAACCTTCTATTTCTATTGTGATGTTTTAAGAAGAGCTGTGCTAAAGCAACACACCTCTTCCAGTGTGTTAGAGGCAGTATTGCACACTGCACTGAAAAAAGGAACTTGTTCTTATTTAAATCTGCACACAGTTTGATGCTAAGCTTCCCTTTCTTTTACCAACTATTTCTTCTATTCTTATCCAACTTTCTCTCTTTCTGCCCTTTCCATTGTGTGGTTGAGCCATTGTACAGCATGTTATTCTCCATGCAAAAATACTTTTTATGCAAACCCTCATCAGATACCACAGTTGGTATCGGGAAGAAAAAATCTCTACAAAATATTTAGTTCAATCATTCAGTTCAGAATTCACCAGTCAAATGTCTTATAATGTTATGTTGCCAATGTAGCCCTCCTCCTCCATTCGCTCAGTAGCGGACCAATCGGCTTGAGCTCACAGCACATTTACTGGATGAAAGATATACAAACACATCGTCAGTTTGTAATAAATTGTCAATCTCCTCAAACACAAAAAGGGTTGAATTATAAGTCTAATATAAACTATGCAATAGCATCACAGAGTATGAGTTACATTTATTTTATGTATCGCACCCATACAACACCAAGCGAGCTCAATGATTTTTAGTGCCACAAAACTGAAGCAAATTCATCTATAAGATACATTTTCTACATACACGTGAATGAAAGTTACATACTGTAGATAGCCTACATATTGGAAATATAATAATCCTCACCAGCAGGCGGCTACGAGAAAAAAGAAAAACACTAAACTAGTGCCAACGTCGAAGTTCAGCAAGATAGTCCTTATGTAAATATAAACAAGTAGATCGTAAAAAAATACACATTATAATCAGTTTTCACAACCTCCACTTCACTATCATGACGTCGGTTATGACATGTGTGTGTGTGTCATTGTCCTGACAATTAGGGCATCAGGTCGGAAAATGCTTACGCGGTCATTTTAGATTTTCTTTGGCAGCAAAAGCACTTGGTTAGGGTGAGGAAATGATCATGGTTTTGGTTAAGATATGTATGTTTATGTGAAATAGGTGCGCTCGTTGTGTCACTACCGTTAGTAAATCATGGAAGTTACATAACAAAACTAAGGTAAGATAAGTAAATAAAGACTTGATGTCACACAACTACCTGGACTTCTGTTGAATTAGGTCAGTCACTTTAAAGGGGGTGGATACTTATGCAAACACTTATTTTACACTATATATTTTTAATTAATTGACATTAGTTTGTAAAAATCTGTTTTCACTTTGACATGAAAGAAGCTTTTTTTGCAAATTCTTGACAAAAAAGCCAAATTATATTGACCATGATTTCATGTATAAACGCAACAAAAGGGGAAAACATCCAAGGGGGGTGAATACTTATGCAAGGCACTGTAATTATGAATACTGGTGTTAAATTAAGCTATGACGAGTTTTCACTGTTAATTTAGCATCTCTATTAAATGTTGAGGCCTCCATGACCAAGTTAAGCAGATGAGACTGAGGACAACTATGTAGAAGAAAAGATGTTCACTTTGCCTGATATGACTAGCTGGCAGAGTTCTCCATGTGTATCCTGGCGTTCTCATGTTTCCTTACTTCCTCAGACAGGTGCTTCATGTCCCTCACTCCCGTAATCCATGCTGGATCTGTCCCCGCTGTTTTATCAGGCATTAGCATGACATCATGCAGCTAGCCAAACCTGTCTGGTGTACAGCTACTAGAGAAGCTTCACATGTACTGCTTCCCGTTCCTGCTAGTCTGCTGTCTGATTGTGAGGTCAGGCTGATCTGGGATCAGCTCCTTCACTGCAGTTTCTCCGCCAAAGTTCTCCTCTCAAACGGGTTTTGGAGGAGTAGAGCTTGCGCTCGGCTGTAGAGACTAGTCCTGGCGAGGATACAAATTTCGCCCCATGCTGAATGTATTTGAGGACGGTGATTGGCTAAATTGTATGTCACACATGTATATCTTTAATCAGCAATTGGCTAAACTGCTTCATAGACCCGCCTCCTGTGGGCAATTTTTCCATGGCCCCAGCTCTGCTGAGACATGCTGACAGGCGGGGAGGACGTGCAGGAAAAGCATATATTTTGCACAGGTATCATATTTTGCACATATTACTGGGTGCATTCTATATTTCAAAAACACGAATATTGACAATTTGTATAGTTTATTATTGTCATTATTATTTTTATTTTTTGTGGCTCAAGGGGGTGCGGCGCCTTAGCACCCTCTATTGACCCTCCGCCACTGGTCTTGTGAAGCCTTGTGAGGCCCTAAACAGTCGTCTTCTTTGTATGGTCACCGTCGGTTGGTTCCTCTCAAAGGGGCATGTTAGGTAAGGACACGAGACACCCTCCCTCCATTCTATTCATGCACCACAACAACCGGTCATTAGAAGAAATAACCCACACAAAGACTGGCCATTTAGAACCATTCTACAATGGAGTGCCCACTGCTATCTGTCTCAAGTCTGCCCCGTCATCCACTCCTATCATATCCATTCCCTTTAAGTTTCCAGACCTGTCGGGAGTTCCAGAGGAATACCCGGACCTAACACTGGACATTAAGTCCAGTGCTCTTTCCTGGCAGTTCCAGTCTGACGGCTCTACCTCTCATCTTAGTAGCATTCTACTTCCTACTTGCGTTGTCGTAGCAGTGACCTGGGATGTAGAGGACAAGGTAAAAAGTTCCCTAATGTGCCTTTCCCAATGACCGTCTGTCTGCCAGTCTTTGCTCACATGTTCTTCAGTGGGGGTACTCACTGTGGAGATACTCATCCCACCTGGCTTGCCATTCCAGTGGTGAGACGCACATTGGCTCTGCTGCGGTTTTGGTGGTCTCCCATGGAGGAGGATACCAATGCAATCGCAGCTTGTCCCACCTGCTCTCGGCGTAGGTGACAAATATCCCTGGACTTCTTCCTCAGTTTACCTGCCATTCTCATGGTGGACAGATTTTATTAAGACTGCTCACCCTCTGCCAAGAAAAACACTGAGATTATGCTCCATGTAAATGGTAAATGGACTTTCATACCCATTCATACACCTCCAGCAATTTGGGGTTAAGTATTGCCCAAGGACCCATCAACATGGACTAGCGGAGCCAGGGATCTAACTGCCGATCCTCTAATTGAAGAACGAACTTGCTCTATCACTGAGCTACAGTCGCCTCTAACCGACTGTACTGTATGGTCTCCCAAGTGAAGTTGTCTCTGTCATCCGGATCCATCATCAGACCAATGGCCAAGTCAGCCACAGACCTCTACCCCTTTCAGTGCTCCTGAGGTTACTATCCACCACTCTTCCCCAGACAAAAATGTGATTGATAGCTTTCCCTCAGTCCAGGCATCTATCCTGTGTATCCCACGCTCCAAGGACCACTACCAACAGACCGCCAACCCTCACTGCACGCCCACACCCTTTCCGATCAGAGGGGAATCCAGGAAGTTGGCACTGTGGTTCGTGTGACCATTCCCTATCATGAAGGTCATCAATCCTGTGGCCATCCTCCACCACCTGCCCTGTACCATGAAGATTCATCCCACATGTCTCCAAAGTTAAACCAGTTCATCTAAGTCTGCTTCCCTGTTTTATCAGCACCGCATTTTGACATTAAGTGAGAGAAAGACATTGCCTAGTGATGGAAATCAAAAGAACAACAAGCTGTTGTAGTTAAAAATGAAACTGTTTTATGCTATCACCTGAACTAGTTAATATATAAATAATAAAACACTTGACCTCACCTACTTGAAGATTAAAGGATAATTTAACTTACCTGCTTTGCTTTTTGAGGAAGGTGAAGAAGGTGCAAGACAGACCTACAGTTGTGATGAACAACTTCAGTAACAACCCTTCATCTTGACATACAAATCAAAGGTAGGACCTTGACAGGTAGACATTTCTGTTACAGGCAGTCAAGCAGTGCAAGCAGCAATTCCCATTTCCCACTTCACCGTTATCATTGGTTTATATACACAATAGAGCCATAGTAATATGATGTGGTTTCATTTCAATGCAAATTATTTGTCATATCCCAACTTATTGTAACACACAAATATTTCATACAGTAATCTTTTGTATCTCCCTTTGCTGGAATTGAAACCAAGCGCAGCATGTCTGCGTCATCATGTCTCAAAAACATTGAGTCTAACTTTGACCTGTGCTGACCTTTATGGGAACAGCCAACTGCTGTTGACCACAGCTTGAACTGAAAGATACTATCAAATGTTCAAACCAAATTCAAATAATACATTGAAACTATGGTACTATGAAGTAGACATAGGGGTCAGCTAACTTATTATTTATTATGACCTATAATGTTTTGCACGGTCACTCTAAACTGTACTGCAGACACCTACTCTGAACCAATCGTTTACACTGAAGAGAGTATTTTTAAGTTGTGAGAGATTTGATAAATAGTCTTTATTAGGACTTTGAGTGGGAGGGAAAAAGAAGTTACAATACAATATACAAATATGTATCCCCACAGTGACCTCCTCCAAGCATTGAATCCACCCAGAGCAGCCATCCATTTTCCCCACAGGTGTCAGTATTGATATGTAGTACTATTTGAAATATTAATCATAAAAATATGAATTAGGTTAATCAAGTTTTTAAGTGTCAGCCATCTGTGGAGGTCCTATATGTACAGTATATATATATATATATATATATATATATATATATATATATATATATATATACACTGTACATGGTTAATGGTAATGTAATCATAAGGAACAATCACTTATTTTGATTTTAGGAGTAACATCAAAATCACGTCATTCGTTCATTATACGTCATATAGAATCATGTATGAATGCTTTTCCTAGACAAGTACTTACAGTATTTCTCCCCTCGTGGCTCCCAAGGTCACATGTTGAAATAGTCGAATGTGTCACTTTGTGTTTTTCCGGCGGAGACTAGTGCTGCTGCTGCTGTCCGCTTCTCCTTCCCTCAACACTGATTCTCTGCTGAGCCTTTTTGTCTCGTTCAGCACCGCCAACAGCGCCAACACAGCATGTCTGCTGCGTCTTTCTGGCAGAATATACATTTTTGATAAATACAGTGCCTTGCATAAGTATTCACCCCCCTTGGATGTTTCATCCTTTTGTTGCTTTTATACATGAAATCATGGTCAGTATAATTAGGCTTTTTTGACAAGAATTTGCAAAAAAAAACCTCTTTAATATCAAAGTGAAAACAGATTTTTACAAAATAATGTAAATTAATTAAAAATATATAAGGTAAAGTAAAGATTGCATAAGTATTCAGCCCCTTCAGGTCAGTATTTAGTGAATGCACCTTTGGCTGCAATCACAGCACTGAGTGTGTGTGTGTGTGTGTGTGTGTGTGTGTGTGTGTGTGGGGATGTGTCTCACTCAGGCTGGCACATCTGGACACTGAGATTTTTCTCTATTCTTCTTCAAATCAGCTCAAGCTCTGTCAGGTTGCTGAGGGATCGGGCGTGAACAGCTCTTCTCAAGTCCAGCCACAGATTCTGGATTGGATTGAGGTCTGGGCTTTGACTTCCACTCCAGAACATTCACCTTGTTGTCTTTGAACCATTCTGTGGAGCTTTTGCTGTATGCTTGGGCTCGTTGTCTTGCTGGAGAATAAATCTTCTCCCAAGTCGTAGTTCTCTTGCAGACTGAGTCAGATTATCCTCCAGGATTTGGGGATATCGTTCTGCATTCATGTTCCCCTCTACCTCTACAAGCCTTCCAGGGCTGCTGCTGAGAAGCATCCCCAGAGCATGATGTTGCCACCACCATGCTTCACGGTGGACATGGTGTGTTTGTGGTGATGTGCAGTGTTTGGTGTTCACCAAACATAGCGTCTAGTCTGATGGCCAAAAAGCTCAATGTTTGCCTCATCAGACCAAAGAACCTTCTTCCAGTTGACCGTGGAGTCTCCCACATGCCTTTGGGCGGATTCTTTCTACAGTGGCTTTCTCTTTGCCACTCTCCCATACAGCTTGGACTGGTGAAGAACCCGGGCAACAGTTGCTGTAGTCTCTCCCATCTGAGTCACTGAAG
Source organism: Ophthalmolycus amberensis (assembly GCA_024529925.1). Classification (NCBI taxonomy): domain Eukaryota; kingdom Metazoa; phylum Chordata; class Actinopteri; order Perciformes; family Zoarcidae; genus Ophthalmolycus; species Ophthalmolycus amberensis. Next base: position 64,436 of record JAFEUB010001599.1, on the reverse strand, counting down.
CGTTGAACTCCTTCAGAGTGGTCCTCGGTGTCTTGGTGTTCTCACTCATCAGTCCTCTTCTTGCCCGGTCACTCAGTGTGTGAGGACGGCCAGCTCTAGGAGATTTAAACAAGTGCCATACTCCTTCCATGTCTTAATGATGGACTGAACTGAACTCTGTGGGATGTCCAGTGAGTTGGGAATATTTGTGTAGCATCTCCTGACTTGTACTTCTCAATGATCTTTTCTCTGAGTTGCTTGGAGTGTTATTTTGTCTTCATGTTGCAATTGTAGCAGGAATACTGATGAACCAGAGACTGGACCTACCAGACACACGTGTTTTTATACTACAATCACTTGACACACATCAACTGCACTCAGATGACATCTATCACTCTTCTGTCCGTCCTGATAGAGGATCTTCCTCTGTTGCTCTCTCTCAGGTCTCTTCCTTCTTTTCTCCTGTTCTGATCTGAGGGTCAAAGGTCAGAGGATGTCGTATGTGTACAGATTGTAAAGCCCTCTGAGGCAAATTTATGATTTGGGATTTTGGACTCTACAGAACAAATTGAATTGGATGGAATACAGCCTAAAAGCTGAAAACCAGGGTGAAAAAGTCCAATCAACCTGAAACAATAAATGTGTGGGGGGGGGGGGGGACGACAAAAATAGGACTTTGAGAAGTGAGGGGGACATGTGTCCTAAGTGGAAATGATCACAGAGTGAAATCGACACCTCTCTAAAACAGGTATACTGAACATTATTTCTCACACTATAAGGACTGCATTTGTTTTAGGTGTACCTAATAAACTGGCAACTGACTGTAAATGGCTTTTCCGTCCAAGATAGACATTTATTTAATGACCATGAGTAAGTACACTTGCCAAAGTTATTAAAGGTTTTCAATGTAAATGTATCTATCGATCTGACTTTGTGTCGATATATAAAAGATTGTGAAATCCTACAAGACCATAGAGGCCCTAATAACACGTGTGTGTGTTTCAGCGACGTTGGAGTGGACCCGATATAGCAAAGCACAGTGCTGCAGACCAACACAGCACATTAGCTCTGCACTAGTGTGTGTGTGTGTGTGTGTGTGTGTGTGTGTGTAGAGAGAGATGTAGAGAGAGAGAGAGAGAGAGAGAGAGAGAGAGAGAGAGAGAGAGAGAGAAAGCAGTAGAGATGATAAGGGGAGGTGGAGATAGAAATGGAGAGAATACACTGTGTGCGAGAAAAAGAGAAAGAGAGAGAGAGAGAGAAAATTGGGAGAGCACTAATGATCTGACGGTCTGCAGTCTTTTCCCCCCATTTTGTGGAGCTCAGCAAATACTCGTTCTGCTTCTGGCCTCTCTCTCTCTCCCTCTCTCTCGCTGGTGGTGGAGGGACTATCTTGGAAAGGAAAAGAGAGAGAGAGAGAGAGAGAGAGAGGAAGAGAGAGAGAGAGGGAGGGAGGGAGGGAGAGGGGGAATGGGCGGTGGGCGTGAAACACTCTATCATACCCCTCCTGCTTCGCTCTAATTGAGCCAAGTGTTTTAGTAGATTGAAAGACAGTGTGGAGGAAGGGAGTGATGCAGCAGAGAGAGGGGGGGGGGGGGGGGGGACACATGAGAGCTTTGGTAAAGGAGACTCATTTCCATGCAGGACACTGAACCGGATCATGAATAGAGTGTTGAGGTACGGGCACTCCTCTCTGAGATCTTTTATTTGAACATGGACGTTTGTCTGACTGCATACAGAATGTGTGACGGATGTTTTTATCACCAAACACATTTAACAAAAAGATAATGCTGACACTGGCCAATCAACTGTGACCTAAACAGGAAGTCACACCGGCATCACAAGCTAAAGATAACTTGAGAATACAGTTGAGAACGAGCGGGAGATATCTGATGTCACTAACCTAATGTTTCGTAATTTGAGGTCTGTTGTCTTATTTTTATGAAATGTCATTTTCAAGATTTCCATCATGATCACAGAACATTTGTGAAGTTTCAGGTCATGTATGCTGACCGTATTCCGTATTGTGTCTTTTGCGCTCCTTATGAAACGGGTCATGTATTAGCAGGCTAACGTTAGCTTTCTCACTTGGTTCAGGTGCTTCAGTAACACCCAGCAGTTAGTGGGTGCAGATGTTTAGCAGCTAATCTCTATGTATGAACTAGTTGTATAAAGCCTTTCGTGTCTCGAGAGGGAGCTGTGTGGAGTCTGAAAAATGTCCTTAAGTGATGTCACTTGAGTCAGTGTCTGTTGGGAAAGAAGACTTCAAGTTTGAAAAAAGGAAAAAGTCTGGAAGTAAGGAGTTCATTGGATAAACTGACATCACACGAATGAGTCTGTGTGAAGCTACTGCCACTGTTACTGTTGTTAAGTCTTTACTTATCATGAACAATGATGCTGTTCGGTAATGTTTGATGTAAAATCAGTGATCATGTTTCAAGTTTAAAAAAGTTCACGGTTCAAGTAACAAAAAATGAAGAAATGAACTTGTGCTTTTGTGTCTACTGACACGTTTTCATCAGGACGCTTCCCTTCCACCAGCGATGTACACCCACACCGACCGGATCGGGAAGAGGAGATGGTGCCAAAGTCAAACTCTGGCTGATCATTTCTGGGCAAAAATCCATCAAATATTAAGTAGCAGACGGACACCACTGAAATTCCGTGCGGACAGAACGTGATGGAAATGGATCCTGGACTGCTTGCTCTCTTTGGCTTGTTGGGCACTGTGCATCCAGGGTCAGGTTGACGGGTCAGAACTGTGAAGATGCGATCCGAACCCAGCGGCAACCTCCGGTGCTGCATAAGGAAGCAAACGCAGAGGAGACAGATTAGCCATCTCAGCTCGTTAGGTTTAGGAGCACTGTCGACGCTAACAGGGCAGCGACACATTGTTGTAATATTACTACTTTCCCCAGTAACACTGTAAGGGAGTTCAGAGTAACACTGCGATTTGTTGAGTTGAACTTTGGAAAACTTTCAAGGGAACATGCCTCAGGCGCATGTGTGACCGCCAGGAGGGAGAGGAAGAGACAGGCCCAGTTCCACTGACTGCAAAAGCATGCAGTGGAACCTCAGTTTCATCATTTGCACCTTCAGTTAAAATCTGAAACTCAAATACTGCATTTTGTGACTATTTCACAGACTGTGTTGGTCTGTTTCTCAAAGGGTACGCTGCCCACCATCAACTGTAGGTTATGATGAGTATCTCATACAACCCCCTTATCCCTTTAAACCTCTGGCATACAATTAGATTTTACACAAACAATATTCTTCCAACTTAGTGTCAACGGTTTATGTTTGGCCCCTTTCCTGTTGCAACAAGACAACGTCATGCTCAAAGGCGGCTCCGTAAAGAAATGTTTTTTTCCCGAGGTTGGTGTAGAACTGGACATGGTCTGCACAGACTACAGCCTTAAACCTCACCTTCCTCCAACACCTTTGGGATGAACGGTAACACACCAACCCTGGGCCGGACCTGAACACCCAACATCAGTGTTGGACCTCTTCCAAAACCGTGAGCATAAAGACACACAGAGGAGCTGCAGCTTTATTCAACAATGCAGTTTGCCGTTATTTTCTATATTTGAGCATTTACTGATAGAAACTAACCTCATCGTTTCTGTCCCTCTCTCTGCTTCCCAGTTCACTGAATGTTATTTATTTGTCAGTTCAATCGAAGGATGCAGCAGATTCCACTGTAGTGTGCAGACTGTGAATAGATTTGTTGGGCTGCAACGGCAGTTTTGACCTGATAATGATAATAACATCAAATGAGTAATATGAATTAAATCAGTCAGTCAATCGGGCAGTCAGTGATTCAGCGCGTAAATCTATTGATTCATAAAATCCGCATCCCACATATATTCTCTCTCTCTCTCTCTCTCTCTCTCTCTCTCTCTCTCTCTCTCTCACTCTTTCACTCACACACACACGCGCGCAGACTCCTCCTTCATCTCCTCTCCTCCTCCTCTCAGTTGGCCCTGTGACTTCTTGCCGGGACGGTATAACAGCAGCCTACCGAGCGAGAGACCAGGCGGTGGATGGAGAAGGGCAGTAGCCGCAGCAGCAGCAGCAGTCGGGCGCGCCGACCGAAGCATGCTCCAGCGCAGTCATGACTTGCTCGGCGTCAGATAGCGAGAAGATCGTGATCAACTGCGGCGGGATCCGACATGAGACCTACCGGAGCACCCTAAAGACGCTGCCGGGCACGCGCTTGTCTTGGCTGACCGAACCCGACGCCTTCAGCAACTTCGACTACGACCCCAAGTCCGACGAGTTCTTCTTCGACCGCCACCCGGCCACCTTCGCCTTCATCCTCAACTACTACCGCACCGGCAAGCTCCACTGCCCCAATGATGTGTGCGGGCCGCTCTTCGAGGACGAGCTCGCCTTCTGGGGCATCGACGAGACGGACGTGGAGGCGTGCTGCTGGATGAACTACCGGCAGCACCGCGACGCCGAGGAAGCCCTGGACAGCTTCGAGACCCCCGAACCGGACGCGCCGGAGGACGACCCGGCGCTCACCGGCGGGGCGGACGGCGACCTTAAGCGGCTGTGCATGCAGGAGGACGGCCGCAGGTCGACGAGGTGGGAAGTGTGGCGGCCCTACATGTGGGCGCTGTTCGAGGACCCGTACTCCTCCAAATACGCGCGGGTGAGTGTTCGGACAAGTGTCCGTTCTGTTCCCCCCCCCCTCACTTTCCCGTTCTCCGTGCCTTTACTGTTAAAAGACTTCGCTCCTTCTTTATTTTTCCTTTCTTTGCGCTGCGCTCGCATGCGGCACAGTTTTTGGCCACTGCGCATTGTTGCGCGTAAAGTGACCCTCTAAAAGTGTTTTGGAGGGATGGGGGGGATGTCAAATTCACTGCAGTGTTTTTTCCCTTCCTCTCACATGTCTCACCTCCCCTCCTCTCCTCTCCTCTGCTCCGCGGAGGTACCCCCTCCGCTGCTCTTTCTCTTTAATCTCCCATTGATATCATCGTATGAAGGTTTGACCACCGCTGATGCGTCAGTGCGCATCAGTCCAGCCTTCTCTCTGTCTCTCTCTCCATCCAGTGTCTACATGTGTGTGTGCCAAATGATTTCTCCTGCAAAATACTGGCACATATTTAACATGATTTAAATACCCTGATTTGGGGTCCAGTTCTGCAGTTCTCTGCACCATCAGTCCACATGTGGTCCAATAATCGACTTAATCACGTAAATCCAAAGGTTGGTGGGTAGACCTGCCTCCATGTGTCTGCTCTTTCTCACATACAGATGAAACAAAACTAAAGCGTCCGTCTCACACTGCATCTGATAGCATGCTGGTGGTTTGTGCATGTGCGTGTGTGTGTGTTACTCCTCTACTCATGAGTGTGTGAAGGTTACCAGTGCCTGAGTGTCTGGATGCGTTTGTTTGAGTAGATAATGGTGCAAACACTGTTGCACCACAAAACACTGCTCTGCCTCTAGCATTTGCCAGTTTGTTGCTTTACTTTTCTGGTGAGCACGCATCCCATTAGTGTAGACTGGAGAACGACATGAACGAATCACATCTCACTGATGTATTAGTTAACATATGTAGAGCTGGTTTGAATCTGGCATGAGCTGCACTGCTACAGTACAGATGGTGAATCCTTTATGGCTCCAAAAACAGAAAGAGGTCCAGTAGAAATGCAGGACATAGTGTACCCTTCATGTAGTACAGTGAAGGGTAAGGGTCAGGGTGGTGTATTGCCGTTAGTGTGTCACTTCACTGCGATAAACTGGAGGTTGGTGTTAATCCGACGGTTGAAGGGTAGCCGATGCACACCCTTGGCTTCTCCTATTATTTAAAACGTGCGACGGGGAGGGGGAACGTTGGTGCAGAGTTGATGGAGTCGCAGTGTGTGATGACGCAGGGGTTCAGGGGTAGAACACGGGTGATGGGGGACGGAGTCAGATCCACCAATGGCGATGACTCGCTCAGGATCAGGCCAAATCCAGGCTTCCATGTAGATGCACCGATTCCCAACTGTTTCAGTCCCGATACTCTGGTATCGGCCGATACTCTGGTATCGGCCGATACCGAGTACCGATCCGATACCAGCGTTTGATTAATAAGCTGTGTGCCTCACTGTGTGGAAGTGACTGGATCATTATTTGCATCAGGCTTGACTCAAACATTGCTTTTGTAAGAAAAGTGTATATTGGTTAAAACTTGTATCCAGGAATTGAAATTCCAGTATATTGCTCCACCTGTGCGGCCTGTCCTCCACCTCTCACCCTTCGTCTCCCTCTTCTTTCCCCTGCTTAATCTATGGCCATCTGTAGAAACAGAGGCCAGTGCTGCTGACCAGGGTCAGTGTCAATGGGAGCTGTTTTCTCTGGACATACGCACAGAGACAGCATATTAGACAGGACTGTCCTCGACCAAAGAAATGAGTAGTCGACTAACACTTATACAATTTTGCCGACTGATCGATTCGCTGATTTACTCGACAGATCTGTAGAACTGGATTTCTCCACAAAAAAATCACACAAAAGAGCCACTTTAAATCTTTTGTTTACCGTCAGTTTCTTGGAAAAAAAGCACGAGAAAAGCTTCAAAAAGACTAAAGAAACCAAAGAGACCAAATGATTAGTCAGCTAATCGACTGTAAGCGTACAGCCCTGATATTGACTTAGTCTCTGTAAGGTGGAAACACATACACACACACACACACACACACACACATCACCGTTTGCCCACTGTACAAGTATAAGAACATGTGGTCTAGAGAAACACGTTCCAGCCCATTATCCCCAAAAAATGATGCCCAACTTACATGATTCCGCACGTCGCAATTTGTGCCCAATGCCAACGTTCCAATGCCCATCGTGTTAGTGCAGGAAGTAGTTTGCCCTTTAGGTACCAAGGTGGAAAGTAAGCACGTGTGTGGATGTGTAACATGTCTGAATTCCATGCAGGGGCGCAACACAACCTGCACTTTACTTTGCATTTTGATGAACCGTACCCGCAATCTGTTTCTCTGATTCATTCGATGGAAACCTTGCAGACTCTGTGTCACTGCAGTGCAGTTTTGCCGGCGGACGATCGGAGCGCCGGGGTGCTGGTGTTGTAGAGGGAGGCCGGCCGGCCGCCGCTCATCTGCACGCACTGCCAGAACGTTAGCAAAGTAGCAACCATGTTAGCCAAAACACATTCTGCTCTCGTCCAGCATTCGTAGCATTTACCTACGAATAATAATGCGCCGTAATTTGTAGATATCCCAGCATGTTATTAACTCAAGTACTTCAGTAAAGTTCCCCGTAGGGCCCATGCAGCAATGGGGGTGTCGGGAGTTGCCGGTAGGTCTGTGGCATGTCAGCTGGGATGCAGGACTCCAGCATGAGAACCACTGGTTCATAGCACACACTATTGAGAGAGGAGTTTGGAGTGTGAACCTGCAGCATGCAGGAGGACGGGCGCTCATGTCCTGCGGCTGCGTCTCCTTGAAGAGTCTTGCCCTGTGCAGCTTTCTCTCACACCTACAATTTGACAAGTCAGAAAATTGAAATGGCAGCCGAACAAGCGATGGAAGAACCAAACGGGGGTGACTGTGAAAAAACAAAAACAGACATTAAATGCTGGGGTGGTGTTATGGTGTGTGTGTGTTTGGGGGGGGGGCATCAGTATGACAGCTGAGGTGACTTTGAAAGTGTTGCAGTCAATAGTGTTCAGTGCCAGCGCAGGGACATGAAGATCGGTTGGGGGAGGGGGCAGCCAGCAGCAGCCTCGCGCTCAGGTAGGCTGAGGTGAGGCGGTCGGCTCGCTTTTAGCTGATGAGGTCGATCCTTCTGAGTGGTGCGTCCGCTGGGGAACATGTCGGCTGGTAGAAGGAAAAGAAAATGAATCGCAGGTTCAATTCCGTGCGTCCATTCATTAGCACGGTGTTTCCATCTCTTGCTTTTTTTCTCTCCTGTCCTCTTCTCCCCCCCCTCCCCCCCATCTTTCCTCTTCACTCCGTCGTCACCACGGTCAGCTCGTGCTGCTTTATTACCGCGATTTCAGAGCTGAGTGCTGGATTGCTTATTATCGCTATTCAGACCCCCCCCCCCCCCTCTGGTTCTCTCCAGCTCTCCGCTTGTGCTATAGCGTAACACTGCAGTCTCCGTAGTAGCTGACTGCGCTCTAGTCTGCTGCAGAGAAGGAGGGAGAGAGACAGAGAGGGGAGGGGAGGGGGTGACAGGATGAGAGGTGTTTTTAGTTGTGGTGTATGTGTGTGTGTGTGTGTGTGTGTGTGTGTGTGTGTGTGTGTGTGTGTGCGTGTGCGTGTGTGTGTGTGTGTGCGTGTGTGTGTGTGTGTGTGTGTGTGTGTGTGTGTGTGTGTGTGTGTGTGCGTGTGTGTGTGTGTGTGTGTGTGTGCGTGTGTGTTTAGATGAATTCAGAGTAGGAAGCAGTAGGGGAAAGAGAAGAAGAAGAAGAAGAAGAAGAAGAGGAACAGCATGGGGGTCACTTTCTGCACCAGCCCAATGTTTTTGTTGCCCCTATTTTTCCCCTTTTCTGCTGAGCTGGGCATGGGACGCTCGTTTCCGTTTATTGATCGGGCCGTGCGTCTCGGCAAGCCTCATTCAGGTGGATGTCTCAGCTGAATGGTGTTCCTTTGTAAGCAGAACCTTCCCACACACACATGCCTCCCCTCTCTCTCTCTCTCTCTCTCTCTCTCTCTCTCTCTCTCTCTCTCTCTCTCTCTCTCTCTCTCTCTCTCTCTCTCTCTCTCTCTCTCTCTCTCTCTCTCTCTCTCTCTCTCTCTCTCTCTCTCTCTCTCTCCATCCCTTCGGCGGGGTGCGATGGAAATTCCCAGCCCCTGAAGGAGGGAAACAAAACACCAACACAGTAGCAACACACACCTCCACTTACACACGCTTACTGTTTCTTCTGCCACACGCGGCCAATTGCGGCAGCGCTAATGTCATTTTGACCTCATTCTGTTGCACACGCCAGTTATTTTTGTTCCTCATTATACTGTCTGTGCTGTCATGGCCGGAGCGTAGTACTTAATCCTGCAGTTAAGCTACTGTAATTTTACAGTATTTTATTGTTTATTTTATTACAGTATTTGACAGTATAACCTGGTTTTATGGTCATTTTACAGTATAAACCAGCATGCTACCGTTTATTTACAAAGGGTAATAAAATCTACTTTATCATGTGATTCCCCACAACTAAACAAAAAGGTAGAAAACACAAGAATTCATATACAATACAGTATTGCTGCAGTTTATTATTTGTTGTCAATCTCTTATACAGCTGACTCTGTAAAACAACAATTAACAACATTTGCATTCAAAAACACTGAACTTAGCAAAGCGTATTTCCACCTCCTCACATAAAATACTGTATGAAGCGGATCCATTATTCATGCAGCACTACGGCATTAACCTTTAATACATGCAAAGGATGAATATTTAACTGTATGTTACAGTTATGATAAAATACTGCAGGGGCTTGCACAGGCGCACCAACTGCTCAAGTTGCTGGTCTTTCGTAGGAAAATTGACATCAAAATAATATTTTGGTATAGAGATAATTATGAACCGTTGTATTCGTCTATGTTGACCAGCTATGATATGCTGACTACACAGTACACACCTCCAACCAATCCACACAGGTGTGACCATGTGTTGCCACGTGTAGCAAGACAGCAGAGACATTGTAGTTTACTAAATGAATAGTTAAAAAAATTAATATTGGATAAGAGTAATTTGCAAAACACTTGAAATAGCCAACTTAAAGTAATGAAGGCACAGTTGCAATAGAATGTAAAAGTATGAAATAGATAGTTGACATAGTTCGCTATAAGAAATGGTTAAATGGTTAAATTCTACGCTAAATGTAAGGCTAACGAAAAGTAAGAGATGAACAATTTGAGTACGTAAATACTACTCTGTTACTCCAAAGCAATAAGGAGAAGATACTGATGGAATGGTTGCATTCTCCAGCTGACGCCTCAAATTAGTGAACACAGATGCAAACTTGACCAAACCGACCAGATCAATAGTGATTTTGTTACACTATCCACTTATACAATAAATAGTGTTAAATAGCATCCTTTAAATATCAATTAAAATGTGTATTTACCTGCATTAAGTGTATTCCTGCTTCCTGTCTTAATGCTAAGCTAGGCTAACCATACCTTGAATAACACACACACTTGAGATTGACATATTTTCATCTGACGGAAAAAGAAGAAGAAAAGCAACGTCGATGACCCAACATAGATCTGTTCCTTTAAGAGCTGAGGTGAGGCAGGTGGTCAGTGGGTGGAAGCTGGCCCCCCGTTTATTTACCCGACCGCCCAGAAACAGTGCCTCAGTGTTACTGATGGAGCGGGTAGCGTGCTGACCTTCAGCATGCAGCGCAGCGCAGACCTCAATCCTCTCTGCAGCAAAACTAGGACGACCAGATGATGGGATTTAATGACACACACTTTAGCGGTTTTCACACGGTTTTCTCTCCCGACATTTTTTCGGCATCTTTCCTCCTGTTTCCTTTTATTTCAAAGCCTTCAGCATCTCTCCCCCCCCCCCCCCCCCCCTCCCTCTCTAGTGGTTTTTCTGCGCTATAGGCAATATATCCACCAGGGTCCCCCTTCCCCCTCTGTGCTTTTCAGGATAATGCTGCGACAGAGCTTTCTTTCTCTGTGTTGCCCATCGTAGGAGAGAGAGAGAGAGCAGAGAGAGAGAGAGAGAGAGAGAGAGAGCGAGAGAGAGAGCGAGAGAGAGAGAGAGAGAGAGAGCGAGAGAGAGAGAGAGAGAGAGCGAGAGAGAGAGAGAGAGAGAGAGCGAGAGAGAGAGAGAGAGAGAGCGAGAGAGAGAGAGAGAGAGAGAGAGAGCATGAATGTAAGAGGAGAGGGTGCAGAGAGAGAAAGAGGGACACTACTATATTTGATGACATGTCAAGAAATAAAACGTTTAACCTCCGAGTGATCTCCACTGTCCTCTTGCCTCACAGGGGGTCAACAACACACACACACACACACACACACACACACACACATTGGCTAAATGCAGAGACACAAACACTTGCACAAAAGTGGGTAATTGAGCGTAGAAATAGCACTGTGCAGTGAGCCCCTAGCCCTCGACACATACAGCAGATTACTGCAGAATGATCTGCTGTGACGTGCTGTGCGGCGTCTGTGTGTGTGTGTGTGTGTGTGTGTGTGTGTGAGGGAGGTAAGAAATACAGCTGATCTCCTTCTACCTTACTGGCTTGATTTGAACACCTTCCCTCTTCACTGTTGTGGTGCTTGTGTTTACTCTAAAGACTGGACATGGCTGCAAGAAAACCATAAGAAGCTGCTCAGATTGCAACAAGAAGGCTTCCTGACAACAGTTCCCAAATGCTCAGTACGGCATTCTCCAAATAATCTTCTTCATTTTTTATATTTTAGCACTGTTAACAAAGACCAAAACCAATAAAGCATGTACCCGTGCAATACGTTCAGTACAATACTGACACCATGGGCTCAACTGAATGCATACATTTTTAAAGACGTGTAACAAAAGTATAGTTTCATTTTGCAAAAGAAAGGCTCAGTCATTTCCCAGCACAGCTGTCTGTTGCAGTTTTTAGACAAGTCTACTGAAACAGGAGGAACAAGTGCATCTGTTGGGGACTACTTTCAGTGGTGGATGAATCCACAGCTGGTGCTCTGTGATGTGTTTTTAATAGTTTCAGTCGTAACAATTGAGCTCCATGGCACAGAGGAAGAAGGTCACCACTTTGGATAGAAGTGATAACACGTGAGCCAACGTTAGGACAGAACTCATGTTCTGCCATCAGAATCTTTTTCAAGGAGGAACAGTAAACGAATGATTCTTTCACCAGAGCGATGGTGTTCATTCAGACAGATAGTCTGGCTACAGTCCAGGGAAGATTGGTCTTCTTCCAAAGGGGGGAGTGATGGTTAAAAGCACAATGAGTAATATTTGTCGGTTGTGGTTTTAAACACAACATTCAAGCAGCTGATGCTACTCGGTTAAGGTTGAGGGCAGATCAAGCTCGTGACTAAAAAGAAAAGGATACAAACAGCGTTCCGTGGTGCCAGAGTCAAATGCTTCGTACACCCATTATACAACCTCCTCTTTATGAGTTATTGTGGCACCACGAAGTCCAAAAAAATCGAAGGAACAGTTGCTATCAGCAACATCTGTTAACGTGCGCTAAGCTGCATCCTCCAAGCTCTAACAGCCAATAACACCATATGCTCCGCTTTAGGCTCCCGTTAGCGAACAACAACAACTCCCAGAAACACAAAGGCTACATCAGCCACATGCACATGCCTGGACACACACACACACACACACACACACACACACACACACACACACACACTTTCATTTGTCATGGCTGAGCAGCTGCCTCGTGTTCTCCAGCAGTATGGAGATGCCAAACCGAGCCCAGAGCTGCGAGTTAAACCTCCTGTTTACTCTCATTGTTTTGTTAACCTGTAAGATGAAACACACGACAGCTGACATCTGAAGTCCAAAGGGTCAGAGTTGGGTCAGAGTTGGGTCAGAGTTGGGTCAGTGTTGGGTCAGTGTTGGGTCAGAGTTGGGTCAGAGTTGGGTCAGAGTTGGGTCAGTGTTGGGTCAGAGTTGGGTCAGAGTTGGGTCAGAGTTGGGTCAGTGTTGGGTCAGAGTTGGGTCAGAGTTGGGTCAGAGTTGGGTCAGTGTTGGGTCAGTGTTGGGTCAGAGTTGGGTCAGAGTTGGGTCAGAGTTGGGTCAGTGTTGGGTCAGAGTTGGGTCAGTGTTGGGTCAGAGTTGGGTCAGTGTTGGGTCAGTGTTGGGTCAGTGTTGGGTCAGTGTTGGGTCAGAGTTGGGTCAGTGTTGGGTCAGTGTTGGGTCAGTGTTGGGTCAGTGTTGGGTCAGAGTTGGGTCAGAGTTGGGTCAGAGTTGGGTCAGTGTTGGGTCAGAGTTGGGTCAGTGTTGGGTCAGAGTTGGGTCAGTGTTGGGTCAGTGTTGGGTCAGAGTTGGGTCAGAGTTGGGTCAGTGTTGGGTCAGTGTTGGGTCAGTGTTGGGTCAGTGTTGGGTCAGTGTTGGGTCAGTGTTGGGTCAGAGTTGGGTCAGAGTTGGGTCAGTGTTGGGTCAGAGTTGGGTCAGTGTTGGGTCAGTGTTGGGTCAGAGTTGGGTCAGTGTTGGGTCAGAGTTGGGTCAGAGTTGGGTCAGTGTTGGGTCAGTGTTGGGTCAGTGTTGGGTCAGAGTTGGGTCAGTGTTGGGTCAGAGTTGGGTCAGTGTTGGGTCAGAGTTGGGTCAGTGTTGGGTCAGTGTTGGGTCAGAGTTGGGTCAGAGTTGGGTCAGAGTTGGGTCAGTGTTGGGTCAGAGTTGGGTCAGTGTTGGGTCAGTGTTGGGTCAGAGTTGGGTCAGTGTTGGGTCAGAGTTGGGTCAGAGTTGGGTCAGTGTTGGGTCAGTGTTGGGTCAGTGTTGGGTCAGAGTTGGGTCAGTGTTGGGTCAGAGTTGGGTCAGTGTTGGGTCAGAGTTGGGTCAGTGTTGGGTCAGTGTTGGTTCAGGGTTGGGTTAGTGTTGGGTCAGAGTTGGGACAGAGTTGGGTCAGTGTTGGGTCAGTGTTGGGTTAGAGTTGGGTCAGAGTTGGGTCAGAGTTGGGTCAGAGTTGGGTCAGTGTTGGGTCAGTGTTGGTTCAGGGTTGGGTTAGTGTTGGGACAGAGTTGGGTCAGTGTTGGGTCAGTGTTGGGTCAGTGTTGGGTTAGGGTTGGGTTAGGGTTAGGCATAGCGCAAGAAAAAACTAAAAAAATGTGAATAAATAAAAATGAATAGAAAATGTATTTTGATCAAGTCATAAAAACGTCATCTTGTTGTTTAGTTGTGTGCCCCGTCGGGGGGGGGGGGGGGGGGGGGGGGGGGGCATGCTCATGTGATTGGTTGAAAGTGGAGTAGACATACGACTGGCTTGACTTGTGAACGTCACGGGACTCTGAGAAACACCCACACACACATGCAGTGAAGTTCACTCACGACAGGCTGATTGTGAATGCATGTTCAACAGTTTGCATTTGAATGTAACTTATCGAAAAAGATGTAATTAATCTAAAACAAGATCAATATTTACAAAAGAAGACATTTCATATGTGTTTTGCGTGCATTGAAACATATTTTTGTGGAGAGAGTCATTTGTATCTTCTCTTTGCATTCATCAATAACGAGACTGATGTCGTGTTCTCGTCTCAAACGTTACGCATGTTGTGTGATGTGCTCCTTCACTGCACTTTAGGGACACATATTACAGATAAATGCTAAATATCCAGTGATTGGCATTCTTGACACCACAGACTATCTGTGTAAGTATTTGGCCACAGTTTAGCACATTGACTATTCACGACCACGTGCATGAGTGTGCACGTGATGGGGATGGTAGCACCTCACTTTGAGCTTGGAAAATGTAATTGAATTGAAGAAAAGATTGCTGTTCTTCAGATTGTTGTAACAATACAATCGCTCAAAATATCCACTAGGTATGGTTGGTTCTGTGCAGAAGTGTTTGATTCCCGTCGGGTGTCAGAGGAACCTGATGAGAGCTGGCAGTGCATGAATCCTGCCAGTGTGCCGGACCCGGTGCAGGGTGTAGATGTCAGCTGATGGCCCTGTCTGCTGAAAAATGAAAAGCTCTACACGTGCTGTTTGTTCCCTTGTGGTGCTGTCCAGTGCTGAAGTGGGTAATGTGGGTCGCTGGCACCGACGTCTGACACAGAAACGGAAAGCATCGCTGGAAGTGAGGGAGTGCTGAGTCGACTACAGAATGCAATTTTCATTTTTGGTTTAGGAGCGCTTGTTTTGTGCAGGTTCATTTGTTTGTTGGCACTTTCCGATAGTGAAGCAGCTGCTGAAGCAGACGTTGTCCAGCGCTGACGTGATGAAAAGACCCTTTTGGAAATGAAATGCAGCTTGTTGAAAGAAGCAGTTTTTTGTAGCTTCCATCATCACGTCACATGACTTTGATGGAGCAGGATCACACCCAGACCCCCAGGAGCCCCAGAGCCCCGAGTCTCACTGTGATACTGTGATTTATTCTAAATCAGTTGAAATAATATGCAAGTGAAAGCATGGTGTTAACTGAATTATGAGAGCGGCAAGCAGCCTCTACATTAATCAGATGGCCCTGTGTCAACCTCTAGGCCTTTACACTACACGGCGTTGTTATTTTTACTTACTTTCACACAGACTGCAAATATTACGTGGTGGAAATGTGATGTCATTGTTGTTTTACAATTGGTCCATTTTTTCTCAGTTAGCCTGGCTATGCAGTTTCCTAGTGTGTTATGATATATTACAAAGTTACCTTAATTATTTGTATAACTATATGATTGTACTGCACACTAGGTACTTTTTATACACTGAAGTCTACACCTGTTATTTTTATTTTGTATGTGTTGATATACATTTACCTCACTTTATCTTGACTTTATCACTTCAACAGCTAGAATGTGTTCAAATCTATAGAATTGGTTCCTCACCTTTTGTCTCCTTTTAATAGTCGGTGCACCAAGATGAAGACTCCAACATATTGTTCTCTGGAACTTCTCCAGTCCATGTCGATTTGTCCTTGTGCAACACTCATAACGCCATATTGCCAAATCATTTGTGTATGAATGTGTGTGAATGGTTAGTGAGTCCTGATGGGCAGGTGGCACCTTGCATGGCAGCCCCTGCCATCAGTGTATGAATGGGTGAACGATGACATGTACTGTTAAAGCTGCTCTGAGTGGTCGGAAGACTAGAAAGACGCGATACAAGTACAAGTCCATTTACCATTTACCATAAGCAAGTGTGATGAGCTGTGTGCAACATGGAATAAAGCTGCAACCTCCGGTTCTGCAAAGTGAATCCAATGCCTAAAGGTGCGTTCACACCGGTCGCGTTGATTTTTTGATGCGCGTCGAGATTACATACAAAGTCTCTGCACAGACGCGATGAGACTGGCCCGCCTGCGATTTTGCGATGGCGCGGCGCGTTGGACGCGTTTTTGCGTTGGACGCCGCAAAATCGCCAACGCGTGAGTTGAAATTTTTCAACTTCTGCGAAATAATGGCGTGACGCTGCGGCGCGATAGCCTATCAGCGTTGAGTTGCTCCCCCTGTCATCACTGACTTCCTGCCGTTGTTGAATCAGGAAATAAATCCTGTAGCCGTCTGTGTTCACCCAGAGCTCTACGATACCTCATATCAACAGAGACCGGACCAAACTATGTGTGTACATGTGTGTGTGTAAACCATACGGTACAAACAATGAATAGACGCTGCCGTATTTACGTCTACATGACGTTATTGAGTGCTGGTGGAGCTGCTACGATGTTAGCATAGCCTAGCACCGATCCATCAGAGCTCCATTGAGAAGACAAGTAGCCTACAAATCGGCATCATTCTGTAGTTATTTCGGAGTCCCTTTTTGTCGGTTTATTGCCGTTAAATCACAGCCAAATCTGTTTATTTTGTGTTCCTACAGCTGTAGTAAACAGCGACCGGTGGCTTGCTAGACACAGTGAATACAGCTCGATACAATCCAAGGAGCTCCTCTGAACAATATTATGAACCAGACATGACGGCGTTTAGTTTCCCGGGATATCTGTGACTTCCACAACACGTAGAAATATAGGTTATTTTTTCCATGGTTAATGGCGGACAGTTGAACGGATCCAGGTCTATAAACCACGCACCCTCTCCGGCGATTTTGCGGCGTTTGGTGTGAACACGACCGGCGGCGCGTTGGACGCGATTTTGCAGCACGTCAAAAAATCGACTGAAATGGCGTTTGGTGTGAACGCAGCATAAGTGCCTTAAACCTGCATTCTCTCTAGTGTCCAGACTCCTCTGGTTGCAAATATAAGTCTGACTGTAAGTCTATGATAAAATGACTCTACTTCTCACTTGATTTATTTCCTCAGTAAACATTGTAAACATGAGTTTATGGACTCAATCGTTAGTTTTCTTCAATACAGCATGATGTTCATGGAGTAAGTCATGGTCCCATTTAAAGTAGGTTCTCTCTCCAATCCACACTCATACTGTGGGTGCCAATAAAAGCATGATCAATGCATTCATGTTAAATGATGGATTGACACAGATCCAGTTGGCGTTGACTTCTGGAAACACGCACACATTTTTGTGACACTGAATTATTATTATTTTTTACATTCAGATACAAAGAGAGTTCAGATATCGTCATTGTGTTCAATGAGAAGCTGTGTAAACTGGATTTAATCGGTGTAGTCTTAGGAGTTTCCTAACAATTCCTCCTCAGGCTGATTGGGGAAAGCACTGCTGCCACCGCTTGGGAACCGACATTAAAATAAAGCTTGTACACACTGGCCACACTGATAAGTATTACTACAGGTAAGAGCAAGAATATGAATCTTTGATTTTGTCCATTTAAAGCTGGCGTGGGTAATGTATTTTAGAAACTTGTTCTGTTCTATTTGTTGAAAGTCACTCACTGATATTGAGGCTGAAACATCTTGACATAACTATCCCCCTCTGAGCCACACAGTGGGGTTAGGTTTGGTTAAAAGCGGGGCCCTCCTAACAGGGCCACGAGGGGCACTGGCACAAGGGGGCCGTGTGTGTGTGTGTGTGTGAGTGTGTGTGTGTGTGTGAGTGTGTGTGTGTGTGTGAGTGTGTGTGTGTGTGTGAGTGTGTGTGAGTGTGTGTGTGTGTGTGTGTGAGTGTGTGTGTGTGTGTGTGTGTGGAGGAAGAGTTATGTGCTTGTGTGTGTTCTTTGATGATGGAGATGAAATAGGTTGCTGACCGCTGCTTTGCAAACACACGCATAATCAGATTGTGAATGTACAGTGTGTGCATTTTATATTTTAGTGTGGAAAGGAGCAGGTCCTTTAAATCAGTGATTCTCAACTGGTGGGTCGCGATCCAAAAGTGGGTCGCGGACCCGTTTTCAGTGGGTCGCGGGCCTTTGCCTGACAAAAAAAAAAAAAGAATTGATTATTTTGAAGGGCATTTTTTTATGCAGCGGAATTTTTCCAGCATTTACGGCACTTGTTCAGCGGTGCAGGAAAAACACAGACCAATGCGTTGTGAATCACATCACATGATGCAGCTCAGCCAATCAAATATGAGTATTCTGACAAGTTTCCTGACTTGAGTGAGATGTACACACACCGTGACACACGGGGGAGAGACGAGGATATAGAAGTCAGAGCAGGACTATTGTAGTGTGGGTTGTGAAAGTCAAATCATAGGACGATGTCCAAAAGAGAAGAATGACCAGAGAGACCAGAGACATTAGACTCTGACTGGACAGACTCATAGAGGTGAATTCTTCAAACACTAATTTCTCTTTTTAGAAGATGAGAAAAATATAATATCGTGGCTTTTTCACTTCACCCTGAATGAACTGAATTTAAAGCTGTAGGGCAAATCAGTGAAAATAATTTTTCTAAAATGAATCTGTTACGTTATTTATTTTTTAATCCAGTCGTTATTTATTAATATTATATATATATATATATATATATATATATAATATATAATATATATATATGTGTATAAAAAATTATATATCATTTAGGTCGTGGGTCCCGGCTTGTCATTAAGGGGTGATGGTGAGTCCCGCAGCCAGACCAGTTGAGAACCACTGCTCTAAATGTATTTAAAGAAAAGTTTGAAAGAGAAGCATTCCATTTTACTAAACAAGACCACAACCAACCTCTTCTCTTCTTTGGTTACGTCTTTAAGAATGATTACATCTCTGTTTAGGACGATCTGGAGTCATTGGAAACGTGCGTCCCTCGGCTTACTGAGCTTACAGGACGGGTTAGAGGTAGAAAGTGACAAAGCAGCATTTGGAGTAAGTTCATAAAAATCTACAAAAGCAGTGGAGACATTAAAGCCCACCTTGTCTTCCCCTCTCTGTCTCTCTGTCTCTCTCTCTCTCTCTCTCTCTCTCTCTCTCTCTCTCTCTCTCTCTAAAACAAAAAAGCATCACGAGCCGCGGTGCTTGAGTCCGCTTCTCTCTGTTCTTGCCTCAGACGTCAGTCCTTACAATTGTGCTTCTATAATGATTCAAATCAGCAGCTTGGGTCGGGTTCGGGTGGTTGATTAACGCATATTCTTGCGGGTAAGGCGGTGCTGGTCGGGTGGTCCCTGATACATCACTACTATGCAGCCACCAATAGAATGTAATTTGACAAATAATGATACTAATAATATTATCTATTAGTCTAATAATAACTGTGCAGAAATACCAGGTTTAAACAGAATGAATAGACATGAAAAAAGCTGGACAGCATTCAAACGTTAGAATATGAATCTCAACTTTATGAAGACGCTTCACAGCTTCCAACCATTTGACACGGCCCTAGAATGGTCTTCGATATTGTGTTTGCTGGTGAGGAGGCACTGGGCTGGTGAATTCATGTTGCTGTGTTGTGATGGGAGGGAGGGAACTCCGCCGTCTCCCAATCCTCTGTCCCATCAACAACTCCGTTTGACGGCATGTCATATTAGCAAATGCAACAATAACCTATGACAGATGACAGATGAGGAAAACGCTGCTGCGCATCTTACCATGTAAATAATGCACCATTTAAATTGCAGGAAGATACTGGGTACAGGGTAGCCCCGCCCTAAAGCACAGTCTGCTTTAACTAAATGATCATCATGCTGTTTTGAAGAAGACTTGAAGCTGTTGAGAACACAAACTCACATTCACAATGTTTCCTGAGGTAATAGATCCAGTGAGAAGTACAGTCATTTTCTTATAGACTTCCATACAATTGGACCAGAGGAGTCGCCCCCTGGTGGCCAGTAGAGAGAATGCAGGTTTAAGGCACCTCCGCATTGGCTTGACTTTTCCGAACTGGAGGTTGCCAGCTGCTGTAGACTCTAAATGAAATATTATCTGTGATGTTGAAGTGCTGACTTTCAGCTTTAAGGGTGTTTGAGGGTGTTCATATCGGGTGACCAGTGCAGGATTCGTTGCTCCTCTTTTAGAACGCTGCAGCAGGACGACCATCCTAAAAACACAGACAAGGATATTTGGACATATTTCTGTTGGGATTATGTGCGGACAGTGGAATGTTCACGCCAGTCACCTTCCCTCAGCCCAACTGTGCGTTTCACTGCGGAAAACTAGACTGCTGAACCCAATATGTGACTCTCCTCTAAGCTGTGGTTTGGTATCGGCTCCTGAGGAAAAATGTCTTTTAAGTTGTGACTGAAAGAAGAGGGAGGAGAGAGGACGAGGAGCATTTCTGCAAGGACAAATGTGAATGGCATTGTGGAGCACTGCAGCCATCAGGGAGAACAGGAGAACTCAGCAGAACTAAGTGCACTGCCTTCTGTTTCGCCTGCCTCACCTCCGTGAGATGTGACGCTGAAGGTGTACCAGTGCTGGGAAGCAGGCCTGAGTGACACAAACATCAGGGAGAAAGTGGAAGGTCAGACATAACATAACAGGACACAACAAACTGGTGTTTCTGTATGATGATGATAATGTCAGGAACTGATATCCGGGCTCATAATCTCTCATTCATGTGTAAATGCACTCTCTCTGTCTTTGGTTTAGTCCCTCTGCATACCATCACATTCCATTATCCTGCTCTCATTCTCCTCATCCCTAAGGCCCTGTGCTGTTCTTACATCACTCAGGGGACTTGTACACACACACACGCACACACACACGCACACACATGCACACACACACACACACACGCACGCACGCACACACACACACACACACACAGCGTATGCATCTCCTTCTAACACTGTACCCTATATTTTATTCGACTATGTTCTTTCTATGTTTAAAATGTAATCACGTAGCCAACGTGTGGATTTGAACAAGAAGAAAGAAAGAGAGAAGAAGGAAAGGAAAGAGGAAAGAAGGACTAAAGACAGCAAAGGAATGAAGACAGAGAAGTTTAAAAAATAAAGTAGGACGGAATGAAGGCAAAAGTAAGGAACCAAGTAAAAGGAAGCCAGCTGGTTAATGCACCCCCAGGCTTTTCTTTACGTCAGTCAATCATCCTCCACAGACCTCGGAGCAGTTCACTTTATGATTGCAGACGTCTTCCTCCATTTGTGGAGAGTCCTTTCTGACCGTGAGGCTAACCCAGACCACTACCCTTCTCTCCATTATCTACTTTTTGTGTGCATTTCTGTCTCATGGGAACTTGTTTGTGTGTGTGTGGAAAGGAAAGGACATCTTTCATTATGTTTTTGGGTACATCTTCCAAATATCTGTGGGGGGAATTTCTTCACACAGGATATGTCAGACATCACTGGTGTAAAAGATGCATAGCCAGCTTACATGGCGGGAATTCTTTAGGGAACCCAACAACCTCTTTAGGAACTTTGCCTTCATTGTCATTGTAGGAACCAGAGTCTATATTTCATTGTGGATCAGAAAAAAGAATACAGTCCCTGCACGTTGTTTCACAAAACTACTCGTATTGCTTTCATGTACAACTGAGTGCAACAGCACTACGGCCCTCGAGTAGAGACGTAAGCACCCATTTGACAGTGCGTATTGCACTGTTCCATGACAGCAGGAGTTTTACCCCGTGGTTGTTTGGAACAGCTTGCCTCCAAATGTGATTGGATGACAAGTTGTACAAAGTAATGTAATTTGAGCAGATACTGTCTTTGGTCCACAGGGATAAAGTAAATATGTGGCATTCATCTTCTGGGAACTGTGGATACCTGTAGGAAATGTCAGGGCAATCCATCAAATAGTTTTCAAGATATTCCAGTTTGGACCAAAGCGTCTGACCGACCAACTGACATTGCCAGCGCGGCTAAAAAAAGAGTGTAGATGTCAGCTGCAGCAAACCCCAGCACAAGACCACGCCAAGGAGAAAGGATGCTCATACTGAAGAGAGGAAGAGAAGGAAGGGCAGAGTTAAAACGTGGGGAGGGACAGATGTGAGCGCACAGATAAACACTGATGTGTCTTTGTGTCGCTGATGAAATACTGAGGTAGTTGTCATATTACAGGTGCTGTGCGCAGACGTGAACAGGAACAACACAAACAAGGGTTTTATTGCACGTCATTGTTTGATGGTGCCTTCCAAAATCCTAACAAATAACAACGGAAAATACTCATATAACAACTTCCAAAGGTTTACTTCTGTGTTCCTTTGTGATTAGGCAACTAAAAATACTCATGCCTAGATCAAAACTATATCCACAGGATATCCATGTTCTCCTACGTTGGTCACTACGTCAGAACGATGTTATTAGATCACAGTCACTACTGTGTACTACATGAAGATCATAAGACCGTATTCACGTTACCAGGAATGTGTGCTTGCACATATTTAAGGCAGCACCTTGCCCGATGACACTGTGTTGCACCAAAAGTTGACCCAACTCGAACCTTGCCCTTTTTTTGCTCGAGCCCTCTGCACCAACAACCCTGATCAGAGTTAACAGAGCTGCACAGTTGGGTTTACAAGATGGTCGGAGAATGTCGGAAAAGTTGTCCAAGTTGTCCACACTGGTCTCCCCCCAATGGTGCATCAGTTGTCTTCCTCTATGAAGCACTACGCAAGATAAAACCACCTCACCTTTGCTCCCAATGCCACAGCTCATGCCATTGTTGAGCTGATGTTGTGTAGTCTTTTGCTGCTATACATTAAGATTAGGTAAAGGTTGGTCACGGTGAAGAAGAACTACTTTAGGTAAAGGTTGGTCACGGTGAAGAAGAACTACTTTCGGTAAAGGTTGGTCACGGTGAAGAAGAACTACTTTAGGTAAAGGTTGGTCACGGTGAAGAAGAACAACTTTAGGTAACGGTTGGTCACGGTGAAGAAGAACTACTTTAGGTAACGGTTGGTCACGGTGAAGAAGAACTACTTTAGGTAAAGGTTGGTCATGGTGAAGAACTACTTTAGGTAACGGTTGGTCACGGTGAAGAAGAACTACTTTAGGTAACGGTTGGTCACGGTGAAGAATAACTACTTTAGGTAACGGTTGGTCACGGTGAAGAATAACTACTTTAGGTAAAGGTTGGTCATGGTGAAGAAGAACTACTTTAGGTAAAGGTTGGTCACGGTGAAGAAGAACTACTTTAGGTAACGGTTGGTCACGGTGAAGAATAACTACTTTAGGTAACGGTTGGTCACGGTGAAGAAGAACTACTTCAGGTAAAGGTTGGTCACGGTGAAGAAGAACTACTTTAGGTAAAGGTTGGTCACGGTGAAGAAGAACTACTTTAGGTAAAGGTTGGTCACGGTGAAGAATAACTACTTTAGGTAACGGTTGGTCACGGTGAAGAAGAACTACTTTAGGTAACGGTTGGTCACGGTGAAGAATAACTACTTTAGGTAACGGTTGGTCACGGTGAAGAAGAACTACTTCAGGTAAAGGTTGGTCACGGTGAAGAAGAACTACTTTAGGTAATGGTTGGTCACGGTGAACAATAACTACTTTAGGTAACGGTTGGTCACGGTGAAGAATAACTACTTTAGGTAACGGTTGGTCACGGTGAAGAAGAACTACTTTAGGTAACGGTTGGTCACGGTGAAGAAGAACTACTTTAGGTAACGGTTGGTCACGGTGAAGAAGAACTACTTTAGGTAAAGGTTGTGGTCACGGTTAAAAGACACTAACGTCAACTATTGGCAGGGGACAGAATGTCCGGGCCTTTTCAACCCGACCCAGCGCTGACCTCGGTCGGGTCGGGCTGTACTAGCCAGTGCTGTGGAGAGGTCCATGAAGGGATCCTCCCACACTGACCCGCTGAGTTGAATCCCCTGGGCTGACTGCTTCTGAGAAGTGAAACAATATTTCCGGCTGATCATGAAACTGTGGGGAACACTGCCTCAGACAAAGTCTGAGGAAACCGCCTCGTCACTACTTCCAGCTCTGCTGTGTGCGTTGTGCTGTGTGTACTCATCCAAGACAAAGAGGAGGGTCGACACGCTGTTGCTGCCAGTTTGACGATCCAATGGAGGTACTAGATTCAGTCACAAGCTGTTTTTACTACTTTACGATGGTTCAATATTTGCTAAAGCCATAGAGGGAAGTCAATGGTGACCAAGAGCATTGATTTATAAACAATACAAAAGAATACTGTATATAAGTGATCAAATCTGCAGGGAGCTCACCCAAGTCACGCCTCACTTGGGTCATACTGCTTCTGTTTTTCACAAGCTAAGAACACACACACACACACACACACACACACACACACACACACACACACACAAAGAAAGAAGATCAATATATGACCTTAGCAGGGCGCCCCCTTCAGCTGTTGACCTCATCTAACCGGCCAGTTAAAGCATCAATACAGGGCATGCAGGCGGGGCCAAGCTGTCAATCATTATGGTGGACGGTGGGAGGCTTCGTCCAGTAATTCAGTCCCCTTTCATGCAGCTATCCATTCATGTCATATGTCATTCCTGTGTTACTGTGGATGATACTCTGTCAAAAGGTCATTCACCTTAATCTAAAACTACATGTTGACTGTAGCTCCTTTTGGCCCTCAGCTTTGGCAGCCGGGGCACTATTTGGCAGAGCCCCGTCCTCCCTACTTAGTGTATTGGAGCTACCTCTGCACCGAGCAGAGCACTGCAGCAATCTGCGGCCTGCAGCAGAGCTACAGCAGAGCGGGGGGGGGCATTCTCAAACTGGGCTTATTTTTCAGGTTTCTCTTTGGAGTTTCCTGCTTTTTTTCCATCATACTTTTAGTTTGAGCTTCTCTGCTTCATGATTTAGTCGTCCTTTGATTCCCGTTCTCAGGATGTAGGTACACTTAAAAACGACTTCAATAAAGTCGATTTTTTGGCTTATTAAACCAACCAAGTGGACTTAATCTAGATGCACACGGACAGATACTTGGAGGCAGCAGGTTCCGCAGTGTGGCTCGGGGCTGTTTTACTGCCGTGGCCGGTGTGCGGATGGGTGGCTCTCTCAGTGCAGAGCCCTGTCGCTTTGTGACAGCACCTCCCCTCCTCCTTCTGCCTCCTTCCATTGTTCGAGGTATCCATTGGGCCGTGTCATTATGGCGCAGTTGGGAGCTCCAGGCGTTACATTAGCCTCTTACTTGTCTTCTCCACCCGTCCAGCGCTCTCTCCTTACGCACAATCTTTGAAGCACAAACTGCCTCGCTTAGCAGATTAAATTAGCCAGGAAAATGTGTCTTTTCCGCACCTTAAAGGACGTTAGCTAGTTATTCTCCCAGCGTACGCTAGTTATTCTCCCAGCGTACGCTAGCTATTCTCCCAGCGTATGCAAGGGGAAGGAAGATTCTCACTCCACCCGACTGGCTGCGTTTATGACTTATGGAGATGTGTTGTGATTGATGGGATTTAATCTATCGATTTATAATGAAACCACATCAAGGCTGAGCTCTTTTGTTTTTCATCCAAAAGAGTCCCATCGATCCTCTCCCCCCCCCACCACCACCACCACCTCCCTCCTTGCTGATTCAGTGCAGTACGGCTTTGCTTACGCATACGTCTGGTGAAGGCCGGTCGGCAGTCAGTTACTATCTGAGTGCTGTAGGAGGTGTAAGGAGGTGTAAGCAAGGCTGAGGCTGCTCTGTCTATCTCTGTCAGGAGCGAGGAAGGAGTGGAGGAAGAGTGGGCATTGATGCAAAGAAAGCCAGAGCAAAACAGTCTTGGGGTCATTTCTTTGATATACACGTTCTAATAGTGAAATTGCAACATGGTGCATATTCAGTGTGTATTGACAATTAGCATCAGATAATTTAGAGCCTATCTACAGCACAAAACTCCCTCAATACCCTTTAACTTCTAAGATGCTCTCCCAAAATACCATTTTTGGGGCTTGATTATCAAGGCTGTATAGTCAAAGCTTTCAAGCTAATTCTCCAAATGTTCTGAAGCTATGTCCGTTGTCATGGTAATCAATGTCCAAAACTCCCAAATAGCCCTTTAAATACGAAATAGTAATCCAGATAATGTATAAACTTTTATTAGTACGAGTTATTCTCAGGCGGATAGCTGTTTGTTGTGTTTAGAGAGAGAGTGTGTGTGTGTGTGTGTCTGTGTGTGTGTGTAGGTGTGTGGTGTGTGTGAGAGTGTGTGTGTGTGTGTGTGTGTGTGTGTAGGTGTGTGTGAGTGTGTGTGTGAGAGTGTATGTATCGTTGCGACGCTGTCCCGGGTACTGAAACAGTGGAAGAGATTGCTAGAAAGCCGGGTCTTTTATTTTATGTTTCGCATACAGACAATTTATCTAATCATTGGCCTACAAATGAGCAAATATGTTTTTGCGGGCTGTTACTGTAATTTATTTCATGTGATTATTTCACATTTTGTCGCAATTTTTGTTCAATCTGAAGGGAAATCCTTGAAGTCCAATTTTTGTCCTCAACTCTAAAAAAGTTTTAGGTGTCAGCTTTTAGTTTTGTGTCACCAGCTTCTATCATCAAATGTTCATACAGTATACATCACTCTTCGTGGCTCAGAAGATAGATCGAGCCGGTCGTCCCTCAATCATAAGACCCGGGTTCGATCCCCGGCTCCTCTAGTCCATGTCGATGTGTCCTTGGGCAAGACACTTTACCCCAAATTGCTGTTGGCAAAAAGCAATTTGGGGCTTAAATAGATGGGCAGGTAGCACCTTACATTGTAGCTCCTGCCATCTCTGTATAAATGGGTGTGAATGGGTGTGAATGGGTACAGTATATTATGACATGTAGTGTTAATCAGAAGACTATACAAGTAGAAGTCTCTTTACCATTCCTAAAGAAATAGTTCAACATTTAAGGAGACACACCTTGTTTCCAAGAGTGAGAGAAGATGGATACGTCTCATGTGTTTGTTTTAAGAATGGTGCTGGAGTCAGGACGCGGTTAGCCTAGCTTAGCATAAAGACTGACAAACCATGCTTTATCCATCCACTCAGCATTTCTGAGTAGTGATATAGCACTGGTTGCCAGACTCAGTTGATGATCACAGGTTTTGTAAAAGGTATCTTTTAAAGACACCAAACATGACAAGCTGACTGAGACCAATCTGTTCAATCAAAATAATAATAATGTGAGCATGTAACTCCCTCTAAACCCCAAACTGTTTTATTTGTTTCTATGTTTGTGTTTGTGAACAGCTGATGCTGATTTGTGAGCTTTAGAGCTCTGCTTCCTTTACTGCTCAGCCAACTCTTAATGAGATTAAAAGTATCAACTTCTCCTTTCTTGACCTTTACCTCTACTACTACTGAACAAAAACACCAAAAATGATACACATAAAAAATAACTATTATCTCTGGAAACATACGCTTTGAACAAGGTAAATGAAATTCCTGCCCACCTCAAACTTTTTTTTTTCTCGACAGAAAGTGGCAATGTGAGAGCATCGAGGGCTCCGGCGAAACAGTCCTCGAATGTTCTGCACTACGACGCGATATTTTCGGACCAGAACTTTGATATGGATGAACCCAGTTGGCTGTTCTGGGACAAAATGAAACTGTGGCTGGTTAAACACCAATCTAGTGAGGAATACATGGAATAAATGACCACAAACTGACACACAGTGTTATTATGTTGGGGCCCTCCGGACGTTTACCGGGCAGTGGATACTGGTGCTAGTCGAAGTTGTATCCAAGAGAAATGAGTGTCAGAATACCAGATATGTAGTCAATACCAATACCGGTACAATGCTACGATTATGGATCCAGAATTTGATACCGTGGCTTACTGATACCAGTAAGCCACGCTGTGCCGCCATTGAAGTATTTCTTTTTAGGCGGGATGAAGAGGAAAAAAATCCTCGGAGAAGCGACGATCTTTTGACTTTGAAGGTCAAATTCTAAAGCTCGGTTTTCGATTAAGAACCGAGCTTGCGTCGCCCTTACTATCAGCTAACATGAAGTAGCTCCCCTCCTGCTGATTTCAACGCAGATTGTTGTTCAACATGTTGCATTATCAGGGACATTTTCTATCGTCTCCAGGAATCTCGTGCCCTGATCCCTCGTTGCTTTGGTACTGGAGAAAAAACAGTCGCGTTTTCAGGATTTTGGCACCGACTTTGTATCTAATTATATGTTGATATTGTGATATCCCCAGAAATGACAACAGTCAGTGTGATGAATGAAGAAAGTGAAGTTCACTATTCAGCTCCGTTATAATATCAAATTGCAGCATTGTCAGACCTGTGTTGCATGTTTGTGTCGACGCTGATCTTTGACACCTCCTGCGTGTCGCCATCTGTTCATCAACAGCATGAGAGGATGAGATGGTAAACAGGTTGGGGGGGGGGGTGCAGACAACCATGAGCTGCAGTCAGGATGAAGGCAGCCAGACAAACAAACTAGATAAAGAGCAAGTGATGATGGAGCATACATCAAGGGGAAATGAAGTGGGACAGGAGGGGAAATCCTCAGAGGAGGTAAGCAGAGACATCCCGGCTGCTGTAGCACACCGGGAGCTGATGCGGTGCACCGGGAGCTGATGCGGTGCACCGGGAGCTGATGCGGTGCACCGGGAGCTAATGCGGTGCACCGGGAGCTGATGCGGTGCACCGGGAGCTGATGCGGTGCACCGGGAGCTAATGCGGTGCACCGGGAGCTGATGCGGTGCACCGGGAGATAATGCGGTGCACCGGGAGCTGCTCTCTGAAACAGCACCAGCTACAAGACCACATACGGTCTGTCTGTCGCACCTCAACCTCTACCGCTGCGTCTTTCATGTTTCACTCCCTCACATATACACACACCATCACAAAGCCTGTCCTGTCACATTCTTACTGACTTGGCAGAACTCGCACTTCAACTGTGTGTGTGTGTGTGTGTGTGTGTGTGTGCAGAGAGATGCCAGCCAACATACTGCTGTATCCTCCCCTTGGGGAGTAAACAGTATGCAAATCTTCAGCCAGGCTATTTGTAGTGAAGTCACCTTTACAAGGGGACACTGTGTGTGTGTGTGTGTGTGTGTGTGTGTGTGTGTGTGTGTGTGTGTGTGTGTGTGTGTGTGTGTGTGTCCTTCCTGCAGCGAAAGAGAGGACATCCTGATTGCTGCGTCACTGCAGGAGAGAATATGTGATGCAATTTATGAAGTATCACTTTGTATCACCTCTCAGCTACAGTCGCATTTTTTGTGAATACACATATGTGAAGAGAGTTATACAGTCAGGATTGGAACAATATGTCCCATTTACTTCTATTACTGTCATTTTGTTATGGTCACGCAGGACATTCGTGTCCAGCAGGTCCAAGCCTATCATTGTTTGAAACAAGTCCTGCACATCACACAGCACAATGCATCATCTGGAACTGCCCTCTGGTGACACGGCTTCCCTTTGATGCAAAGGGCCCCGGACCAACCAGCGGTATTTGACGGATTGGGAGTGAGAACGTGTTGTCATGTTGCAGCTCACTGTTGGGTTTAAGTTTCAGCGTAGTCATGATTGGAAGACAACAACACTGAGTGTCAGTTGGAGACAGGAAACACAGTCAGACGTTTTGTTGACCCGTCCATTCACTCCAGCCTCCGAGACTGTGATGCTCTGAACATACCGCCACTTTATCTCCTTTGTTCCCAATGCACAAGAATCATAAAATCACTGTTTCTCACTTGCCCTCTGAGATCCCGGACAATGTTCTTTTGTAGGCTGTATACCTCAGATGGGAAGCTAGAGTAAAGGTACTGTATTCATATCAAACTAGATGACCCAGTGAATCCATTGCTATCATGCTAGCTTGTTCGGAAGTGGCCGAATGATGCTCCAAACTTAGGCGTTTTTGGCGAAGGGAAAACTGGATTGGCGATTTTTGGATGGGGTCCCTTGACCTCTCGCTTCAAGATATGTGATTCAACATTGTCTCGATGGGTACCCACAAGTCTCCCCTTTACAGACATGCCCACATCATCATTATACCATGCAGTTGTTTGCATGAAGTATAAATGGGATATTTCTTATGTTCTAAAAAAGATGTATTTAAATAGTACTAGGGTACTCGTAGTAATCTTTGTTAAAGCAGTGTGAACATTGGATTTAGATTCGTGATCTGGGGAGTTCTTTCATAGATCTTGTAACATTGTCAGAAGATGTGGAGCCCAGTCTCTAGAGTCTGTTCACCCCAACCACCTTCCAATACATGTCATGTGGTTGATCAAAGGTGCACTTTCACCGCCCTAAAGAACTCTGCCACGGAACATAATACAGTCAGCAGGTCACTTTAACTGCTGAACATATTTGGCCATAATAATAATTATATACATAATAATAATACATTTGTAGGAGACAGCGTCGATGAGCCTCACAGTACATCCAGCAGCTGGAGGTCACAGGTTATTTCCTGTCATCTCATGTACTCCGGCTGTCTCTTCCTGTGATTGTAATAGTAGCTGTTACTCCTCTTTTCTTTCTCTCCATCTCTCAACTAACATCAATGTCAGTGCGGGGTCAGTGTGATGACTTTGGGAACGGATTGCAAGCCTGGCCAGGTGAAAAGATTTTAATTAGAAGCTTTTGATCCTCTGTCCCGAGCTCAGAGCGCTTGTTTCTTGTCTCATGCTATTGCAGTTGTCTCTCCTTATTTATCTTCTTTTTGTAAAAAAGTAACTCTTTCAATCATCCCCCTCTTTCTTTAAATCAATCTGACTTGCTGACGTACACACTTCCATCTTGCTGTTTGACTTTGTCCGTTCGCTCTCTCAGTATTGACATTATTAGCTAAGTACTTAGGTAATGAGTATTTTCTGAGTCACCGGATGATGTTTCAGTGCTATTCCTTCCTTATATGCCAACACAAGCACTGTGTAAGAGCACTTAAATGCTTTTAAGACGCTTGTGTTTTTTTGTTGCTTTTTGCTCTCATTTGCAGAGTTTAGCTAATAGCTGGATATTAACATGTTATAGTCTATAGGTGAATTAATTGACTTTTGTCCACGAGGGAGCAGAACGCTGATAGACACACATATCATCACCATCTTCAGTTGTTATACCAAGTGCCTATCTAAACATCGAGCAGACTGGAGCAGATGTCTTCCCATTGCTTTCAATACCAGACAGTTCCACAGCAGGCAAAACATGATGTCTGCTCTCCCAAAATATATTTGACTTAAACTGTATAATAACACCAGTAAACACAAAGCACAAGGATTGTATTGGTGTAATATCATTAATGATTGTAAGATACCTTTTAAAATACACAGGCGTCCTGTGTATTAGACTAATCTGACTAAATGGCAGATTGTGACAAATTCTCTGACAGCTATTGTATATTGCTCTCTGACTGTCCTAATATGATCATTTATGTTGTGATTTTCATTGAGCGTGGAATATACTGTGTGATATGAAGGAAGGAATAAGGCCCATGGAGCCCTTTGGAAAAGACCAACCTTCTCTTTAGCATGACAGCTACCCGTTAGCGTATGGACAGGTTCTATCAAAGAGAGCCTCAAAAGTCATAGCAACAAATACAGACAAATCAGTGTTGAATTTAGATGTGTGATGCATTTAATGTTTTTATATTGAGCTAATAAGTGGGACAGAACATGATCAACTTCTCTGTAAGAGCTAAAAACAAGTAAAATATAATAATACTAATAATAATAGTTATTATTATTATTATTATTATATTTTAAATACACTACTATTATTATCAATAATTACATTTATGTTAAATCCTAATTAATTCAAATCTTGTGATGAATGTTGAAAAACCAGAACATTTTAGTGTTTTCCAGATATTTGTCAGGTCTTTGGACACTCGGCTTAAAGTCAAGATATCCATTTTTATCTATCACACATCTATCCAATCTCTACCCACTTATCCATGGCCAGAAGTCCATCTCCCCACCAACGCTTTCTGGCTCATCCTGGAGGACCCCCAGGCGTTCCGAGGCCAGAAATACATACAGTAATCCCTCCAGTGTGTTTCGGGTCTGCCTCCAACCAGTTGGATCTCCCCAGAAATTCTCTAAACGGAGGCGTCTAGGAGGCATCGTGATTAGAACCGAAACCCTTTAGCTGGCTCCTTTCGACGTGAAGGAGCAGCGGCGCTACTCCAAGTTCCCTCCGGATGTCTGAGCTCCTTACCCGATCTGGAGCTGAGCCCAGCCGCCCTATGCGACTGTGGCTCAGTGGGAGAGCAGTGTTGTCCTTCAATCAGAGGATCGGCGGTGCGACTCCCGGCCCTGCTAGTCCATGTCGATGTGTCCTTGGGCAAAACACTTAACACCAAATTGCTCCCGTAGCTGTGCGTACGTTGTATGAATTAGATAGTTCTTATGGGCAGCTGGCACCTTGCATGGTAGCACCTGCCATCAGTGAATGAATGGGTGTGAATGGGTGAATGATGACATGTAGTGTTGGGGCGCTTTGAGTTGTCGGAAGACTAGAAAAGTGCTGTACAAGTACAGTCCATTTACCATTTACCCTACCGCTACGGTCTCTACAAACCTGCATCCCTCATGGAACCGCCTGTCCATCGCACTCTCCAGTCTCGTGGACGAGACCTGGAGATACTTGAACTCCCTTGCTTGGGGCTGTGACTCACTACCAGAGGGTGCAATTCACCGTTTTCTGGCTGAAAACCATGAGGTACTGACTCTCATCCCAGCAGCTGACTCTCATCCCAGCCGCTTTAAACTTGCAAATCCCCCCAGTGCTGTAGGTCATGTTCTGAAGGAGCCAACAGAACCACATCATCTGCAACGATGAGGAGAAAATCAAAAACGAACCCCCATTGGAAAAGTATTTCACTTTGTGCGGAGTATATGGACCTGCAAAGGTAAAGAGCTGGCCCACGGCTCCTCCTGGATCTGAGATTCAACAGTCAGTCCTTTCCAGCACCCTGGAATAAACCTTCCCAGGGAGGATGAGCAGCGTGAAAGCCTTAATAATTACAGCACATTTGCTGGTCCCCCTTTGTAAAGGGGTAATCTTGTACCAAGTACTTGCTGAACCACCCTGTGCTCAAACATGGTGTTTGCTGTGGCCAATCCATGAAGCAAAGCACCACTTGGGCTCAGATCAGGCAGACTGTTCCTCCCAATCACCCCCCTCCAGGTTGTCCACATGAGCGTTCAAGTCCCCCAGCAGAACCAGGCGGTGCCCTTTCCACGACATTTTAAGTCCCTAGAGCTAGTCTGCGATGCAAGGGGTCTGCACGCCGAGGTCCCCACCTCCGCCTGCCACCCGGCTCACAATGCACCCAACCCCAACGTCTATCCCTGCAAGTGAAAAGCCCCTACAGAGACAATCCCAGACAAACCAGGACATCTGGTCACAGTAGTCTAAATGTTCCACTGTGTTCAGCGAACGTTGTCTGTCCAGTGTTTGGTGCTGTAGACAGCTTTTCTGCTGAAAACAAGGATTAAACAAGGAGAGATCTAACGATGATAAGAGACGACGGAAACGGAAGAACACATATGAAGGAGAGAGGTATAAAAAGATTGACAGAAATAGAGGAGAAAATAGGAGAGACAGGAGGGACAGGAGTAGTCAGTTATGAAGAAGATAAAGAGAGAAAGCTAAAGAAAGAGAGATTGTCCAGGGGAGGAATAAGGAAAGAGATTTAGGTCATTCGATATTAGTGACAGAAGCAAGGGAACGAGAGGACAGAGCAGGGAGGTCTGAAAGTAGGAAGAGGGAGAAAGAGAAAGATGAACTCTTGAATAACGCTTAGAATGTAGATGTGAGGAGTGTTTTATTTATTATTTAACTTTTCATAATTTCCTCTTAAAACCATTCAGTGTTAGTCTAGCTAGGAATATATCAGGAAAATTAAAAAATGAATATACAGATACATTGAGTTGTATATACAGCACCTGTCTCTGAAATATGTGGTGTATTTGTTTACAGTGCAGCCAAACAAACTCCTGTTGTTTTATTGATAATGATCATTTATTGATGATTGATAATGCAACCGCTGTAACGGGTGTGTTCAGGACCCAGAAGAGGTACGACGGACACACGGAATAGTTGGAACGAGACTTTATTCCAGGCTGAACACACAACAGGCAAACAGTCTTGGATCTGCACACGTGTAGAAATCCACTCGGTGGAACGCCAAGCCGTCAGGGGAGAAGGCAGACAGACACCAGAGGAGGCAGAGGCAGAACCTGGTGGTCGGGGACAGAAGGCTGAGTCGCTTACGGAGGCGGAGAAGTCCAAACAGGCCGGGTCGGCAACGGCAACACAGTCGGAGGGTAACTGCGGGATGTGATCTGGCAGTGAGTGTGTGCAGCAGAGTGAGCAGGTTAGAGTGATGAGCTGATGAGGTGGGCGGGACTAACAGGTGCACTGAATGAGCTGATGAGGTGAGTGAGAGACAGAGTGACAGGAGAGAAGGGGCGGAGCTGTGACAACAGCGACTGATTTCATGCTGCACTCAGTGCGACTCTCCACCTGACTATTCACTGCTGCTCCTCGCTCCTCCAGGACCTCTTTTAAACTGATCTACTGTCAAAAAAAATAAAAACGTCAGCATTTTTGATGAACGATGGCCGTCATCACGAACCACAACGACAAGTACATTGTGTTTTCTTGTGACAGCTTCACAATAAAAGCCCGGCAAGCGGACCAATTGAATGCTATTGTTGACAAAATGTTGACCATAACTATTATGGAGTTTGTTTCATGAAATGACTGATGACTTTAAACCACGAGTGGACAACTGGCTCTGTAAAAACAGATATCTCAATCATAATTATCAGAGGAAGCAAAATGATTTTGTTGATCTCTGAAAATGTTCCTGCTGCTCTTTACTTTTCATCACTGCGGAATAAAGACTCAACTCGTTCGCTGATTGGTGTTGCTTTGTGATACAGACACTTGATTGAGATACAATTGTTTATTTCATTCTAGTTGTAAAATAGTATCAATGGTGCATCATCTTCACTGGGAAAATCCATGTGTCAATCTTCATGTGCAAAACTACTGAGTCAAACCTTTTTAACCCTCTGCTGGCCAAAGCCCTCATATCACAGTTAGACAATCACGTTATTAAGCCAGCTGACTATAACGCCAACTGATGTCTGATTACCTGCCAACGTGTCTGGCAGAGCAGAGTGACTCACCACTATTTGGCTGGTAGTGGGTTTTCCACTGAAAGATCTCAAATGCAGATTGTCATCTGACAACAAAAATAGGAAACTACTGTACTGTGTGTCACTGAAAAGACCTGTATATTTGTATATGCCATGTTTGAAGAGAAAATAAACAATTACAGAAAACGACTAAAGTCCAATTGTCTCGTGGACATCTTCTGATTAAGGGTATTTACCTTCTCTGATTACCCAACAAAACACATTTAATCCTACAGGACAGAACAGAAGACGTGTTCTAGTCACGTAAACAGCATGGCTCGAGAAATGATCAAATTGGTGGGTTATTGGGTCGATCAGTTCACCACTTGGTACCACACTGAGCTATCTCAACAACAATACATCGAGTGGATTGCCATGACACTGTATATCAACGTGATGTTCCTCACCACCTTGAGACAGACAGTTAGGGTATTGAGTGTAGAATCTCCACAACTATTGAATGGCTTGCTCTACAATCTCTCTCATGGTTGCAGTTTCGGTGTCTATATAATATGTCACAGACATGAAAAAAATGTTACTTTTACCTCAACTCTTCCTGTTTCCATTTAAAATGAAAAGCCCTCTTTTCTGTGTAGAGAACCCTTTCTTTTTTAACGCTTTTATTGTGAAATATTTGTAAGACCCGTGGAAAATGCAGTGACTAGCATGGATCCATACATTAGTGGAGTGAGTGGGAACAGAAACCCCAGATAGGGTTATTAGATAGATAGATAGATATGTACTTTATTTATCCCCAGGGGGGAAATTTGTATGTTACAGCAGCAAGACACACCAATTAGCAAAGTAGCAGAGTAACCAAAATATTAAGTATTAAAAAATGCACAATAGAATAACAGAGTAGGACAAATTAAAATATCAGAATATAGAATATATAAGATAAAACAACAAAAATGCACAGTATATACAATGAAATAGAATAGTGTTGAATTTTCTGACTAGGTGAAGAACAGTAGTGCTAAAGTCAACCCCAGCAAACAACAGTGAAGCGGTGTGTAGTTATGTGGCGGATGATCTGGCCAGAGCTGTTTTATTGTAAAGTCTTATTGCAGTGGGCAGGAATGTTCTCCTGTATCTTTCCTTGTGACAGCGGAGCTGGATGAGTCTGTTGGAGAAAGTGCTCCGCTGTCCCTGCAGTAGGTGGTGGAGAGGGTGGTCCGGGTTATCCAATATGGATAATAGTTTCTTCAGTGTCCTCCTCTCCACCACCTCTTCCAGATAGTCTTGTTTGCAGCCAATGATGGAGCCGGCCTTCTTAACCAGTTTGTTAAGTCTGTTGGTGTCTCCAGCTCCAATGCTGCTCCCCCAGCAGACTACAGAAGTACAGTGCACTGGTCACAACAGACTGGTAGAACATCTCCAACATCCTGCTGCACACGTTGAAGGATCGAAGTTTCCTCAAGAAGAAGAGTCGACTCCTCCCCTTCTTGTACACAGCGTTGATGTTGGTCTTCCAGTTCAGTCTGCTGTCGATGGAGACACCCAGGTACTTGTACTCCTCCACCATGTCCACATCCTCTCCCAGAACTCTCAGCGGTTGTGGAGTCGTCGTCTTCCTCCTGAAGTCGACCACCATCTCTCTGGTCTTGGCCACGTTCAGACGCAGGTGATTTCTACCGGCCCACTCCACAAAGTCATCCACTAACTGCCCTGTACTCCTCCTCCCGTCCGTCCCTTATACACCCGACCACTGCAGAGTCATCAGAGAACTTCTGCAGATGGCATGACCCAGAGTTGTACTGGAAGTCAGTGGTGTACAAGGTGAACAGGAAGGGAGACAGAACAGTTCCCTGTGGGGCTCCAGTATCACTGACCACCACATCAGACAGCACACGGCCCAGTGGGACAAACTGTGGTCTGCCTGTGAGGTAGTCAGTGATCCAGGAGACGGTGGACGCGTTCACCCCCACCACCCGCAGCTTCTCACTCAGCAGCACTGGTTGGATGGTGTTGAATGCACTGAAGAAATCAAAGAAAGTGATTCTCACAGAGCCACCGGATCCATTCCAGGTGCGACTGAGCTCGTTGCAGCAGGTAGATGATGGCGTCGTCCACCCCCACATGCGGCTGGTAAGCAAATTGCAGAGGGTCCAGTGAGGATTTCACCTGCGGCCGGAGGTGGGCCAAGACCAGCCTCTCCAGCACCTTCATCACATGAGATGTGAGGGCAACTGGTCGGTAGTCATTGAGGCCAGATGGTGTTGTCTTCTTCGGTACAGGAACCAGGCACGAGGTCTTCCACAGCACCGGGACTTCCTCCTGCTTCAGGCTCAGGTTGTATAGGTGTTGCAGGACAACAGACAGCTGGCTGGCGCAGGTCTTCAGGACCCTGGGGCTGATGCCATCAGGTCCCGCAGCCTTGCCTTGGTGGAGTCTCTCCAGCAGTCTTCTCACCTGCTCAGTGGCTCTGAGTCCATGCAGCTCACCAGGGGGGACAGAGGGGGAGGTGTTTGGGAGGTGTGGTGTGTGGAGGAGACGGATGAGGGCTCTGAGCTAAACCTGTTGAAGAAAGAGTTTAGCTCGTTGGCCCTCTCCAGGGAGCCTCCTGGTTGTCTGCCTCCAACCTTGAAGCCGGTGATCTGCTTCATCCCTGTCCACACCTCCTTCTCATTGTTCTGCTGGAGTTTGGCCTCCAGCTTCCTCCTGTAGGTGTCCTTGCACTCTCTGATCTTTATCTTCAGGTCGTGCTGGACTCTCCTGAGCTCGTCCCTGTCCCCAGACCTGAAAGCTGCTTTCTTCTTATTAAGAAGAGCTTTCAGGTCACTGGTGATCCATGGCTTGTTATTGGGGAAGCAGCGTACAGTCCGGGATGGAATAGTAGTTTGTTTACAGAATTTGATGTATTCTGTGATACAGTCCGTCATGCTGTTGATGTCCTCCCCATGTGGTCCACACAGCACATCCCAATCCGTAGACTCACAGCTGTCCTGCAGAGCGTCTTTAGCCTCCTGAGACCACCTCCTCACAGTCCTGGTGGTCACAGGCAGCCTCTGCACCAGAGGAACATACTTTGGTGTTAACAGGATCAGGTTGTGGTCGGACCTGCAACATTTGCATCATTTGCATTTGCATACAGTAAGTCCAGAGTTATAGTGTTCCTTCTGGGGCAGTCAACATACTGGTGAAAGGTTGGCAGGGCTTTATCCAGGGTGGTGTGATTAAAGTCTCCAGTAATTGCCAGAAAAGCACCAGCATGTTGACTCAGCAATCCAGACACAGTGGAGTGGATGGTGTCCACTGCTACCTCAGCGTCAGCTGATGGCGGGACGTACACAGCCACAACAATGGCGGACGTGAACTCCCTCGGCAAATAATATGGACTGCATCCCCACGGCCAACAGTTCAATGTCCGGGCTACAGAAGCGTTCCTTTACACACACATGGTCGGGATTGCACCACCTCTCGTTCACATACACGGCAATCCCGCCACCTCTCTTCTTGCCGCTCTGTGTAACGTCTCTGTCCGCCCTAACAGTCCTGAAGCCGGGCACCGACGCACTGTGGTCCAGGAAATCCACGTGCAGCCATGTCTCCGTGAAACACATGACGCTGCACTCACGGACGTCCCTCTCAGTCTTTACCAGCGCACTGAGTTCATCCGTCTTATTCGCCAAAGACCTCACATTCCCCGTTACGATCGCCGGTACCGAAGGTTTGTACTTCCTCCTCTTCACCCTCCGCTTAGCGCCCGACCTGCAGCCCCGAGCCTTTCTCCATAGCTCCGCCAGGATCTCATGCCTGTCGCCGGCCAGCGGCCGCAGTTTCCTCAGCGCGATCAGCTGATCACGGGAGTAAACAATGGACCCACTCATTGTTGTTCAAGAAAAGTCACAGAAAGCCACGGGAAAGTTGGCAAAAAAGTTACAGTCCGTTGTCTGACCGTAAGAACCAAACGTTAAGGAAAAATAAAAAATAAAAAATAAAAAATTAAAACACAGAGGGGAGCTGCTACAACAGGCTGCAGCTGGCACGGCGCCATTATGCATTTTATTAAGTTAAAATAACATCACATGAAGGTCAATATTGGTCCGATACACTCTCTCTGTCTTACTCTGAGCACATGATTCTAATATTTTTCATACTAATTTGATATAACTAACATTTATAATGAAATGAATCCTTCTATTATGTATGGCCATTATCAAAGGCAACGTCAATGTAGAAACTCATCGGGCTGGCCAGCAACGCGGCAGCAGCAGCAACGCGGCAGCAGCAACGGGGCAGCAACGCGGCAGCAGCAGCAACGCGGCAGCAGCAACGGGGCAGCAGCAACGGGGCAGCAGCAACGGGGCAACAGCAACGGGGCAGCAGCAACGGGGTCTGCGTGGACACAACACATGTGCGAGACGCAGCAGTTCACCAAAAATGCATTGAGATTTTTTTCAAATCCAGCATCCAGTTAAAAGAATAGCTTGCCGAGGCAAGGTGTGAAATCAAACGGGGGGATGTTTAATGCCGTGTTTCCTTCTGCATCTGCGTTTAATAATCTCCAGCACCCTGAAATGCTCAGGAACGCCTGTGTGTGTGCGTCTGATGTGTGTTTGTGTGTATCCAGGGCAGCTCTAGATAGCAGTGTTAAATTAGACCATGATAATAAGCTGTGGGACTTGATGAGTTCCCTTAGGATTAGAGAAAGACTTCCTCTGTCTGTCTTCATCACTGACCTGACACACACACACACACACACACACACACACATACACACACTCTCACACACACACATACTTGAAGGCATACTTACATATTCATACACTTGACTGGTTTTACATCGTCTTATGTGAGTTATTGAATTTGGTTGTAACTACAGTGTAATTAATAATATCAATGATGCGCCAGAGCCATCATTCATGTTATTAGTTCCATCCATTCTTTTCCTTGCTCTGACAAAATGTCCAATTTATCAGGTCAATTCTCGTTGTAGATGCTCCCACTTGACCAAAATATCCAACAGCGGTATGACAGTTTATAGCTATGCAGACGACACACAATTGTTTAACAGACATGTTAGAATGTTATGGCGGCCCAAAAGCTTAAATATCTTTAGATATATATATTGAATTTAAAGAAAGCACATTGGCTGTGTCACTGAGACCACAGTTCTTCTATCTGAGAAATATGACAAAATCTGAACAAATCTTGCACTTGAACAGACTTCAGCTGGCACTTAATGAAGCTGCCAGAGTCTGAAGCAAAACAAGTAAAAGGGAACACAGACAGCATCTTTACACTGTCCCTTTAATAATCAATCAGCACGCACTTAGTTGAATGTCTCTCTCTCTTTTCTACTTAGCTGCAGTCTTAGGTCATCAAACAAGCTACACTATCAAAGGCACCACCAGGACAGTGGTATCTAGCGCAGTGGTTTAGGTTTGCAACCAACTTAATACCCCTCTGCTCACTACCTCCATTTTCAAGACTGCGGTAACGCGAGGTGCCGAGTTTAAAGCCCTTGGCCTCTCGCTCAGAGGCCATCAGGCCATCCAGACCATACTAACGCTGCCGCCAGCCGCCAGGCAACGGCTGGCGGTAAGACGGTTTTGCACTCTGCGGCTCACGTTACCGCAGTTTCACAAGTGTGTCGGGCATAGGGCGGCATTCGGGTGACGTAAAAACGGGAAAGTCTCCTGCCAGTGTTTGGTTTGTCCATTCTGGGCTACTGTAGAAACATGGTGGTACATGGTGGACTCCTGGAAGGGGTCCCCCGCCCCGTGTAGATGAAGGGCTCATTCTAACGATAACTAAACATTTTCCTAGTTTCAGGTGATTATAGATATGTGCACATAACACACATGAATACTGTTTGCATTTCTGATCATATATTTAGGAGATTCTGTCATAATGCAACACAGATTTTCATAACAAAATGCAGTTGTAGCCCATTTGCTACACAAGAAAAACATGAGAAAGCAAAAGCTGTCGTGCCTCTCTGTAGAATAACATGAGAACAATAATTTGATCTTGACTTAAAGGGTCAGTTCACCCATATAACCAAACATCCTATCTTGACTGGTATCCATCCATGTAGATAGCTCTGGCTTTACGCATCCAGCTTTTGAGATCGCTGTCTCTGAATTCTCTGCCTCTCCCCTGATTCCATGGAGGACAATGAAACATTATTTGGCGCTCACAGCAGTTTCCATATCGAGACTATTTCTTCAGTAGAAAGGAAGAATGTGTGTCTACAGTGAGGTCGTATCCAGGTTAATAATCAATCAATCAATCAAAAGTTTTGCAAATTGAATTTGTCAGCATTCCATTCACGTTTATGTTGTATTGGAGTATTAGCAGGACTAGATACCAGGGTGTGTGTGTTTGTGTGTGCATTTTGAGGGATCTGACCCATTAACCCAAAACACGGCCTGGAACTTAACCAAATGTGTCACACCAACGTAATTTGATATATATAACATACTGTTTATAATATATATATAGACTGTAAGCAACTTTTAAATTAGAATAATACCTTTTTTTCACAAAATTCTGAAAAAGTGTGAAAGGGGTCACATGTGGTTACAAACCCACAGAAAATGATCAACTTTGCAACCCATCTCAGCTCTATAGATCACCTTAGTGTCTAATCTAATCTAAGTTTCATTTTATTTAGTTTGTTCCTCAGGAGTTGGAGGAGATTAAAAACAGAGCTGAAAGAAGAGTCAATATTGGATTTCAATATTGGATTTCAACATTGGATTTCAATATTGGACACTGAGCCTTTCCTCCAAAGTTTCGGAAGATGCTAAATATCTACTGACAGTAAATTATAGATGTGGTGAGAATCTAGGCAGCTCAGTATCTGCACGCTTGTGAGGCAGGAAGAACCAACGTCAGGGTTAATAAGGAAGAAAAGGAGTCGAAAACGAGCCGGAATGATGTTACGAGTCCTTGAGAACAGACCTTGACGGCCAACCTGGCGTTTAGGAAGACGACTGCTGCTCCGCACACACTGGGAGGACCCCACGACACATCTAGGCAGCCCACTGCATAGAGCACAGGGCGAGAGAGAGAGAAAGAGAGAGAGGGAGAGAGAGAGAGGGAGGGATAGGAAGGTGGAGGGGGAGAAACAGAGCGAGAGAGAGAGAGAGGGAGGGATAGGAAGGTGGAGGGGGAGAAACAGAGCGAGAGAGAGAGAGAGAGAGAGAGAGGGAGGGATAGGAAGGTGGAGGGGGGAGAAACAGAGCGAGAGAGAGAGAGAGAGAGAGAGAGAGGGAGGGATAGGAAGGTGGAGGGGGGAGAAACAGAGCGAGAGAGAGAGATGGGAAGGCAAGGAATAGTAGGGGGTAGGGGGATACTGCAGAGAAAAGGAAATCTCATTTCACACGCGTGAGCACTGTACAGAAAATGGCTGATAATACGCAACATAAAATACATGAATGATTCGCCAGTTGCACGGTTGATGGAGTGTGTGTGTGTGTGTCGGTGGTCTACGACAAATAATCATTGATCCTCTGCTGATAGAAAAACGACGTGTGCCGTCGCTACATACGATCTACGATACACTCCGTGTGCTTTTATAACGGTGCTCACAGTAACGCATTCATCTCCTTATTCCCCCATTGTTCACTTATTTCCTCTTACCATACACTGTGTATCTACTTCTTCACTTTCTCTCTTTCAAACACACACGCACACACACACACACACACACACACACACACACACGCACACACACACACACAAAGAGCTACCCTGTGTAGCTCATTACTTTTACTCTCTCCATCCATCATCCCTCCCTCCCTCCCTCTATGTCTCGGACTGTGCTGTTATCAATGGGATGCAGCAGTCAGGACATTTGCAGTGCATTAACAGCCTCCCCTCTCCTCAGTGTGTTGTTGGTGCCCCCTGTCTGCAGCCTGTTGGTATAACCACTTCTTTCCACATACCGCAATGGCCCAACCCCCCCTCCCCCCACAAGCAATCACACAAACACCAAAGTACTAACACAAAGGCTTAAACTGGCCAGAGAAGTGTCGGCGTGCAGATGTGACAGCTTCCTGTACTGTAACTTGGATAACAGGAAAGAATGTATGGTTGATGTGCAAACTGTAAAACATGTTAACCCCTCCCCCCCTCATTCTGTGTCTGTCTCTGCAGTATGTGGCGTTTGGCTCGCTCTTCTTCATCCTGCTCTCCATTTCCACCTTCTGCCTGGAGACCCACGAAGCCTTCAACACCATCTACAACAAAACAGAGAACGTCACTGTCGGCAACGTGACGCACGAGGAGGTACGGTGACGTCTAAGTGAAGTGTTCTTTAGCATTAGAGATGTTAATGTGACTATAATGTGACACATCTTTTATGTTCTATAATGTTGGGACATTCTTGAGGCACAGATTCAAGAATGAATGACCAAAACAATGAAGCAGGGGCTGAGATATCCGGATAGTTGTTTTCTTTTTTCTGGGAGATTCCTGTCTTTCATTGCCCTGTCCCTGTTTCCACCCAGGGTCTCCCTAATACAGTTTTTCTCAATTGCTAAAACACTAAAACCCATTGGCTGAACAAAGTTCTCAGTTGCCTGAACTCATTTAGCTAATTGTGCAGTCTGTTGTCAATACCTTAAACTGTTTCACATGGTAAAACACAATTTGCAGATCTCACTTAGACTTTTCAGCAAAACTCTAAACACATTCTCAGTCTCAAAACACATTCTGCACTCTAATGCACATGTCATCCATACTGGTAAACACAAGTGGCAACAATCAAATACAAATAGAGAACACATGTCATTGATTAAACACAATCACTCAAAATTGATTTCACTTGTATCAAATGATGTGACACAACCAATATAAGCCAGTTTAGAGAGCAAACAGGTGGTTGAAGGTGATGTCGACGAAGTGCTCTGGCCTGACCCAGCCCAAAGACAAGAAGAAGCACATTGATGATATGTTGACTCCTTTGATTTTTGTCCCTTTTACTGTAGTATTGTATACTGTAGTAGGCCTACAGTGCATTGTAGGCTGTATAATGTACAATAAACAAA
Organism: Ophthalmolycus amberensis; assembly: GCA_024529925.1. Lineage (NCBI taxonomy): Eukaryota > Metazoa > Chordata > Actinopteri > Perciformes > Zoarcidae > Ophthalmolycus > Ophthalmolycus amberensis. Next base: position 20,478 of record JAFEUB010001599.1, on the reverse strand, counting down.
TTGTATGGCCTTGACCATCGTGCTTTCTATTTGTTACAGTAACAGTACTGACTGCTCAATCGATTTTGACTGGTTGCAGGTTCATATCAACAAAGAACAAGAATTCCAGTATCACAGAGACAAAGGACACGTTTGTGAGATGCAGGGTACAGTACTGTAAAAATAGGGGTACAAGGAGGAGGAAGAACAAAATAAATTGCAAAGAGCAAAGCACAGTAGTCATTTCTGATCAATTTTGAGCTACTGTAATAGAACATGTTTTCGTTCATATGAAATTTGTTTTGAGATTAAAAATCTACTTCTCCCTGAGAACTATATGTTTTGAACAATGTGTTTTCTATTTATTGGTGTATTGTTTACTGACTGCTTGATAGTGTATATTATTTTGATCACTTTGTTTATGATTTGAGAGCAGTGTTTGATTTTGAGCACAGGTAAAACTGTTTTGAGGCGAAAGTTTCATTTTGCAAGAGGATTCAGAGGTTTTGTAAATAGTGCTTGAAGATGAGGTTTTGTGTTTACAGTTTTGAGAGAATGGGTGACCGTTTCAAGAAATGTGTCTTAGCAATCGAGAAAAACTGTAATGACAACATTTCACACCTTTCTTTTCCTTTACCTTATTTACTTGTGTCAACCCCACTGCTTCCACCAGGACAACGATACAGCGATGCTAAATTTCGTTTCCTGGTGGCGAAGAGCTGCTTTTGACACAAAACGGTTTGAGCTTCGCTTGCCGCCTGGGTTCAGTCACAGTGAAAAGCTGTTGTGGTGCGGAACGAGCCGTTGGAAATGATGGGTCTCAGAGCTCAGTGGTGAGCCGCGACCCCCTGCTTTGGTTTGTGAAATCCTCCTTACTTTTGAGGTCTCAAGGTTGGCAGGTATGAGCATCCTATCATAAGGTAAAAGCCCACACCCATACATGTGTCGTGAAGCTCAAGCCCTTATGGTAACTGCTCATAATCAGTAAACTCACATGTTGCCCCGGTAATGAGACACACCTTTGTTGTTAGGAGGCCATGCACTGGGTTTAAATTGTCTTTTGTTTCTCAGGATTCTGCGACTGGACTCAATATTGAAAAGGACAAGAAGTGAATCGTTGCTACTTGTACTGTTGTTGATTGATACGGAGGTAGTTTTGAAGGTGATTTGTGCCGGAAGGGGGTTGGCTAGAGGTTAGTTAGGATCACCCTAATATGAGTTATGTGTTTCCTACTTTTCTATGCACCTACATAGAAAAGACGTATTGCTACGGATTATTCAACTTTTGAAGGACATGGTGTTCTGCCTCTGGGCATATACCGTGAAATGAATGAATAAATAATTGAGTAAACTCTTCATAGAATCAACTAACCCTTGGTTCTTTTCTTCTACCTTGCAGATAGTGTACGAGGTAGTCACAGATGGCTGGCTGACATATGTGGAGGGCGTCTGCGTCATTTGGTTCACCATCGAGGTGATGGCGCGTGTCGTCTTCTGCCCCGACAAGGCGGAGTTCTTCCGCTGCACCCTCAACATCATAGACTTCGTGGCCATCGTGCCCTTTTACCTGGAGGTGGCGCTGAGCGGCCTCTCCTCCAAAACAGCCAAAGACGCGCTGAGCTTCCTGCGCGTGGTGCGATTTGTCCGTATCCTGCGTATATTCAAGCTGACCCGCCACTTTGTCGGTTTACGGGTCCTGGGCCACACTCTGCGGGCAAGCACCAATGAGTTCCTGCTGCTCATCATCTTCCTTGCGCTGGGTGTCCTCATCTTTGCTACCATGATCTATTATGCCGAACGCATCGGTGCAGACCCCGACGATCCAACAGCTGCGGCCCACACCAACTTCAAGAACATCCCCATCGGGTTCTGGTGGGCTGTGGTGACCATGACCACGCTGGGCTACGGGGATATGTACCCTGAAACATGGTCAGGAATGCTGGTGGGTGCCCTCTGCGCCTTGGCCGGTGTGCTGACCATCGCCATGCCTGTGCCCGTCATTGTCAACAACTTCGGCATGTACTACTCCCTGGCCATGGCCAAGCAGAAGCTCCCCAAGAAGAGGAACAAGCACATCCCCCGAGCGCCACAGCCCGGCAGCCCTAACTACTGCAAGCCAGATGCCCTGGCCATGGCGACCGCCTCGCCGCACAGACTGATGGGCAATGTGCTCGGGCCGGGCATGGTGGGATCTGGCAGCATGATGGGCAGTGGAGACTGCCCACTGGCACAGGAAGAGATCATCGAGATCAACAGGGCAGGTGAGTGATTGACCAGAACTGAGAATATGTGTGCATGGGACAGTTCCAATGGGCCTTGGGGGTCAGATTTTATCGACGTGAAAAACAAAAAAATCAAACCGTGTAAAGTTTTCCAAAATGAAAATCATCAAGTTCAGCCTCCAAATGTAAAAACCCAGCACAAGAGCACAGTTTAGTGAGTGAATTTAGTGAAATAAATGCACGTCAATGGAATTATACAAACAGCGCATCTGCTGACGAGGCAAATCTATGCAAATCTTTCACCTTTAGTGCTTTGATGCCCTCAGGTAGCTCTCTTTGTCCTAAGATTAAACCTTGGGATGGAGATGTGTGATTATCTGTTCAACTGTTGCTTATTTGTTTTAGATAGATCGATTACTCATTCATTAGGGTTGCACGATTATGGCAAAATCATGATTACTTAGACCAATATTGAGATCACGATTGTTGAACATTGACTTTGGAAACATCGTGCATTCAGAGAGAACATTTTGCAGAAGCTAAGTTAAACGCGTCCGCCTGGTGCACTTTAAGGAGCAAAACTAAGAGGCTAGATCGATGAAGAACTTTGTTCTTGGAAGTCAAAATTGTAATTAAAATTAGAATTCAATTAACTGCACAGCCCTTTTGTTCAGCCTATAAATTGCCATAAAAGAGTGAAGAAGGCCTTTGATCAAACCCTGAGGTCACATCTGCAAATAGCTTTTGCCTTAAAAACCCGAATGTATTCAATTAACA
>JAFEUB010001599.1:0-12500 GCA_024529925.1 Ophthalmolycus amberensis | reverse complement strand
ATGTAGAATCCTGTGATTCTATGAGGACGTCCTCTTCCTGCATCGATGTAGAATCCTGTGATTCTATGAGGACGTCCTCTTCCTTCATCGATGTAGAATCCTGTGATTCTATGAGGACGTCCTCTTCCTGCATCGATGTAGAATCCTGTGATTCTATGAGGACGTCCTCTTCCTTCATCGATGTAGAATCCTGTGATTCTATGAGGACGTCCTCTTCCTGCATCGATGTAGAATCCTGTGATTCTATGAGGACGTCCTCTTCCTGCATCGATGTAGAATCCTGTGATTCTATGAGGACGTCCTCTTCCTGCATCGATGTAGAATCCTGTGATTCTATGAGGACGTCATCTTCCTGCATCGATGTAGAATCCTGTGATTCTATGAGGACGTCCTCTTCCTGCATCGATGTAGAATCCTGTGATTCTATGAGGACGTCCTCTTCCTGCATCGATGTAGAATCCTGTGATTCTATGAGGACGTCCTCTTCCTGCATCGATGTAGAATCCTGTGATTCCATGAGGACGTCCTCTTCCTGCATCGATGTAGAATCCTGTGATTCTATGAGGACGTCCTCTTCCTGCATCGATGTAGAATCCTGTGATTCTATGAGGACGTCCTCTTCCTGCATCGATGTAGAATCCTGTGATTCTATGAGGACGTCCTCTTCCTGCCTCTGAGCTGCAGACGTCCTGCAGAGGCTGCTGCAGCGCTGCCATGTGCGCTGGTGTTGGAGTGGCTGATTTTACTCTACTGTAACATTCTCGACAAGCTTTGTTTTCTTCTGTTAATTGTGGTGAAATCATGTAATTGATCAGAGTCTGCAGGTGTTTCTTGCTGATGTCTGATGGGTCAACAGTCACTCAGCAGCGCTGCATGCAGCAGAACATCGGTCCTCTGTGTACGCGGTCTTCTATGTTCATCATGGCTGATACTGTTCTGTGTGTGCATTCAGCCAAACTGTTTCATTTCAAAACACCGTCCTTTTTTGGGAATTATATTGTTACCTGTCGTGTTTGATCAGGAAAGGTATAACAATACAGATACAATTGGTGTTATTCTATTTTTTACTGTCAACAAATCCCATGAAAAGACAAAAGAAGACGAGATTTGGTTGTTTGTTGAAATGGCTTCTATCACATATCCTCATGAATTATGACTGTCACCTTTGTGTGGCTTCATTTATTTAGAAATGTTTTCCTATTCCAATATCTGAATAGTGTTAAGAATTAAATGTTTATTGCTTAAAGAGTACATGCATTCAAATGCTATTATATCATCATTTTATCAGCAGCATGAAATGATCTTGAAATGACAATAATAAAGTTTATCGTAATTATCTCTGGGACAATATATCGCCCGCCAAAATGTGTTATGCCAGGCCTACTAACACGCTCAACATTGAAACTGCTAAACGGCAGCACGTTAGCTTTGTCACTCTGAGCAATGTTGCTCTGATATTAGCATTTAGCCTCACAGAGCTGCTAGCACAGCTATAGATTATCGATGAGAGGCGTAGCAATTAGCAAACGGCTCCATACTGTAGTTTTCAGCAAACGTTACTCAAATAGGAGGCAATGGGGGACTATTTTCAGTCGCGGATGTGTACACATTTGGTGCTCCTAGTCAGTATTTGTTGCAGCAGAACAGTTTATGTGGGATTGAGTCAAAGTATACCGCAGTGACATGCTCATTTGTGCAGGAAGGTGTCACCCAGTAGAGCTCATGGTGCAGAGTGTGAATGTATATCTGGTTTTAATACACACAAAGACACTTTCTGTAATTCTGTTCTTTTGATGGGATTTGATGAGTAAAAATACAAAAGATCTCCAGCCTCATCCAGCGATTGGATGTTGCGAAATCTGCTTCTGGACGTCTTGTTTGGAAATGAAACTCTTCGAGTGTCGATGTGCGGTGTTTTCAATCCGATCTGGCAGGACAGCCGGATCAGATGAGCATCATTTCTGTTCTCATGTCATAACATCAGGCTCCTTCATCGTTCTGCTCTGTCTGTCTCTCTCTCTCAGTCTGTCACTCTCTATGTCCCTCCACCGCTTCTCTTTCTCACTTTGACCAAGCTGTGATTCATTAACTCTTCCTTTCTCTCTCTCTTCTCCCCACACTCTGTTCTCTCGCCCCATTCTCCTACTGCTTCATCCTCTCCCTCTTCTGTTTCCTTTCTCTGCTCGCTGCCTGTCCTCTGCTTCCCCTCATCTTCCGTTCATTTTTTACTCTCCTTCTTCCTGCCATCATCTTGCCTGCTGCCACCTCGTCCTGCTAACACTAATATATATATATATATATATATCTATATATGTATCTATATATAAATATATATATATGTATATATATATATACATATATATATATATATATCTATATATGTATCTATATATAAATATATATATATGTATATATATATATACATATATATATATATATATATATATCTATATATGTATCTATATATAAATATATATATATGTATATATATACATATATATATATATGTATATATATGTATATATATATATACATATATATATATGTATATATATATATATATATATATATATATATATACATATATATATATATATATGTATATATATATATATATATATATACATATATAGATATTAATTTAACCCCCGACCTTTCAACTTAAACACTCTCTACACTCCCCACATCCTATTTCCCCCGACTTCCACGCACACACACACACACACACACCCACACACACACACACACACACACACACCCACACACACACACACACACACACACACACACACACACACAGATGGCTCAGAGTCCAGCAGTGTGCCCTCCTCCCTGGGAGAGGAGTGGGTCGGGCTCCAGCAGGAGCTCAGTGTTAGCTCCACCTCCTCCTGGATCAAAGCGTAGGAACATGAGGTAAGACCTCCACACACATCCGACCTCAACTCACTGGAAACTTCACTGAACTGAAAAACTGTCCGTGCAAACCAAAATATTAGATTAGATTAGATTCGAAATGGGTTAAACTACAGTAGGCAAGATTCCATTGTACTAGAGTAGACACACATTGATTCTACGAGATTAGATGATGTCATTATGATGTCATCATGAGATGAGATGGGATGAGATTCAGACTCGACTAAATTAGCTTTGAATAAAGAAAAGACTTGACTGGACTAGATTAACTTTTGCTAGTTATATCCAGTTAGACTGGGACCAGATCAGATCAGATTCACTTTGATTAGATTTAACCCGATTATATTTGATCATAAATTAGATTACATCAGATTAGGTTAGATTCAGACCAGACTAAAGGCTAGATTACAATCACTAGACTAGATTAGACCAGAGTGCTAGATTGTATTAGATTCATTGAGACTAGATTTAACCACATTATATCAGATCAGATTTTAGATTAGATTAGATTCAGACTAGACTAGGTTCAGTTAAACCCGACTCAATATAATATATTACTTTAGATTAGATTTGACCAGATTATATTAGTTCAGATGTTTGCTTAGATTCGGCACGAGAGTAAATGTGTTCAATTCAACTCGACGAGACTAGTAAAACTAGACTAACGTCAATTATATTAAATACTTTTCAATCAGATCTAGATTAGATTCGACTTGATCAACCTCGATTAGATTACAACTCCATGTGTGGAAGCACGCCACCATGTGACGATAGAGAGAGGTAGGTTAGAGGTCAGTAGTTAGATAACAATACTATACTATCAAGTCACAGAAGAGATGAAAAGTGTTTCACCCGAGAAACATCGAGATCGGGCCAGACAATATGAAGGCTCACAACACACACGTTATTTACTTTACTTTACATTACATTACTTTACATCACTTTACTTTACTTTACATCACTTTACATAACTTTACATTACTTTACATTACTTTACTTTACATTACTTTACATTACATCACTTTACATTACTTTACTTTACTTTACATTACATCACTTTACTTTACATTACATAACTTTACATTACATCACTTTACATTACTTTACATTACTTTACATTACTTTACTTTACATTACTTTACATTACTTTACTTTACATTACATCACTTTACATTACATCACTTTACATCACTTTACATTACTTTACTTTACATTACATCACTTTACATTACTTTACTTAACTTTACATCACTTTACATCACTTTACTTAACTTTACATTACTTTACTTTACTTTACATTACATCACTTTACATTACTTTACTTTACATTACATCACTTTACATTACTTTACTTAACTTTACTTAACTTTACTTTACTTTACTTTACATTACTTTACTTAACTTTACATCACTTTACATTACATCACTTTACTTTACTTTACTTTACTTTACATTACTTTACTTTACTTTACTTTACTTTACTTTACATTACTTTACTTTACTTTACATTACATCACTTTACATTACTTTACTTTACATTACATCACTTTACATTACTTTACTTAACTTTACATCACTTTACATTACTTTACTTTACTTTACTTTACTTTACTTTACATTACTTTACTTAACTTTACATCACTTTACATTACATCACTTTACTTTACTTTACTTTACTTTACTTTACTTTACTTTACATTACTTTACTTTACTTTACATTACTTTACTTTACTTTACATTACTTTACTTTACATTACTTTACATTACATCACTTTACATTACATCACTTTACATTACTTTACTTAACTTTACATTACTTTACATTACATTACTTCATGTGACTAGCGGAGCCGGGGATCGAACCGCCGACTGACTGAAGGACGGCCCTGCTCTCCACTTAGCCACAGTCGACACACACACACATGCACGCACGCGCATGCGCGCACACACACACGCGCATGCGCGCACACACACACACACACACACACACACACACACACACACACACACACACACACACACACACACACACACACACACAGGTTGAATGCATGCAGGTTGCTTGTTATTGTAAAGCTTTTACGTGTCATTCATTTCTTTTGTCTATTTGGATTCATTTCAATGAACAGCAGTATTTGTTAATCATAATGTCTGCTGTATGCAGGATATATTTTCACTGCTTATTATCAGTAGTATTCATCACATGTATATTATTCGCCCAATCTACTGCGGCTGCATTTCATTCATCAAGTCTCATCAAATGAGTAAAGCATAAAGCTGATCGTCGGAACAATACATACAACAATACATCACTTGGCACAGATGAGACATATTACATATCCATACCTCTTTATATGGACTCACATTTGTGCTTCAGTGGTGGGAATGCAATGGGACATTTTCAGAACGTCACAACAATGTTTTTTTTGTGGAGAAATGATCATCACCTTTTCATCATTATTATCAAATAATAATAATGGTTTGTACAAACAACCACAGGACTTTGAACCAGGCGTCGGCGTCCAGTCCCAAACCAGGTCAGCTGTGACTTACTTTACTTACTTATGTTTCGTACTCTACGAACGCCAGTTACGTGGACTTTTGAACCACAATCTTTCAAAAGAAAAGTCATTTTCTTTTGCATAAGTAAACCTAACCAAGTCATTTTCTTTTGCATAAGTAAACCTAAAATCAAAGTAGACCTTCGGTGGAAGTTTTTTTCCCGAGAGCGTCATGGTTTGAAGCGTAGGACCGAGTTGACCAGATGGGAGTGAGAACGTGTTGGCTGGCTGCTGAGTCAGCGGTTAGCTCGGCAGCTACAGCTCACCTACTAGCCCTGGTGTAGTCCCCACATCAGCAAACTTCTATCACCAAATATATGGCAGAGATACATTGTGTTGAGCACCTTCCTGGTGTGCCGGGGTCTTACGTCCCCGACGATAGTCCGATGAATTACACTCAAAATACGAGTGTATGGAGGTGGGGAAAGAGTCGAGAGATGATTTAAACGATATTATCACGTGTGTATCATTAACACAATATCAGTATTTCACTTTGTAGATATCCTGGTTATTGTCAGTACAGGGATAACCCCAATGTGGATAATAGCCAACATGCAAATCAATGTATTAGCACAGAATGGAGATTGTGTTGTTGCTCAAATCCACTTATTCTTTGAGTGATGATTTTTCTACGTGTTTGAAGACATTTTAATTTCTGTGCTCCTGTCCCCTCTCATGCTCAGACATGTGACACAAATACACTGCCACAGTTACACATCGCATTTTAAAGTGTGTGTGATAAGTACAGAATAGCCCAATCACACACACACACACACACATGTTGTGTTCATTAGGGCTGCTTGTGTGCGTGAGAGAGATGTGCCTTCCCTCTGTATACCCACAGTATGTCGTAACCACCGGGGAGAACGGGTCACAGGTCACGGGGTCAGGGCGGGGTGTAGAGGTCTAAGTCCACAGTGCGTGGTCCATGTGCGGTTGCGTGCTGTTGCTGTTGTTATTTTCTTGTTGTTGTTGTTGTTGTCACTGTCTCCTTCCCCAGGTTGTGTCAGGTCATGCGTTTGTACGTTGGCTCTTGTCGGTCTGTGTTACACTATCCATCTGTTTGTCTGTCTGTCTGTCTGTGTTTCTCTATTTTTTTGTCTTTCTTTGTCTCTGTCCTTGTGTCCGTCCTTTTCCTGTGTGTGTGCGTGTGTGTGTGTGCGTGTGTGTCCGTATTCCGTGTGTAGCTGTCTTCCCCTCCTCCTGCTCCTCCTCTTCCTCCTCCTTCTCCTCCTCTCACCCGGTCTCTTCTCACTCTGGTACTTACAGATAGGGGGGGGGGGTCGTCACGTCCCCCCGTCCCCGTCCCCCGAAAGCACTTTGGCTCAAGTCAGCCCGGTCCCCGGTCTTTCCATACTTTTCTTTATGTGTGAAAAACTTTATACAACTCCTCTAGCTGTCACACTCTACAGTATAGTTAGGACTTATGTCATATTGAGATCAATCAAATATTTTATTATTGGAGATCAAAACCAAAAAAAAAATGTAAACAAATTGTAAAAACCCGAGGAAGGAAATAAACGGGGAGTCCGTTGAAGGTGATTTGGGATGGGTGCCAGAGTGAAAGTGGCCGCGTTGCCAGGCCAGTGAGAGCTGGTTGCTGATTGGTTGGTTGGTCGGTTTTCCTCCGTTCTCTACTCTGGAACTGAGCTCAGGTCAGTTTTTTACAGCTCAGCCGGCAGAGAGCACCGTTCAGGATTGACAGCAGACTTCTGGCTCCAAACCATGCGTCAGGGCTTTGGCTTGTTTGGATCTTTTCAGGAAACATATAACTGATCCACAAAACCCCCAAAAAGGCTTTAGAAAGGTTCTGCCAAAAGAAAACCATGTGTTGTGTGGCTGAGCCGGGTCCGACTCTCCGCCAGGCTGGGCTGAAACACTGACTGCTGCAGTGCTTCGAAGGTCTACGCTAGCCAACGAGAAAGCTAATGTTCACAAATCCCCCAAAACACAGGAGATCTAGCAGGCTGTCTGACAGTAAAGCAGATCGATGAACAGGGAGAAAGAAAGACAGACACAACTCTAATCCCAAAACACACACACACACACACACACACACACTCAGGTAAGCATTGGCACACCTTTGAAGGGCTGAGGTGAGAAGCACCCCGGTGGCACTTTGCTCTGCTGTGATGGCCTCTTAGCTCGGAAAGCTTCAAAGGCTCTGGAAAGCCTTTAGCTGACTACCTCAGGGAGACACAAATAGAAAACTGGACTTATCTTTGTTTAAGTTATCTTCTCATTGTGACTGGTTTAAGACAAATCAAGGACACCTCAGGAATTCGCAACCGCACACGTTTCTCAACACCGCCGGGCTTCTGCTTTAAAAGTTCCGACCCCTCTTCCTCTTTCTTTCCTCCCTTCCTCTCGCTGACATAATCACAGATTGTACTTGTCTGGGATTTATTACAGACTATATCAGATCTATGGTAGCGGCGGGCGGGACGAACGAAAGACCCAAGCATGTCGGAGGCGTTCCGGAAGGGCCGCATCGCATCGTAACGCTCCTTTCCCGCTTCTCTGCTCCTCTGCTTTTTCTTATTTCTCTCGTCCCAGCGTGTTTCTTTCTAGAGCAAGCAATGGGTTGGATAGGTTTCAAAAAGATTCAAATCAGATAAAACTAATAGCAAAATATAACAAAAAATCATTATCAATGCAAATCTCTTCAGCACTCACCTTTGCTTCGCCACTGCCAGAGGGATTCCTGTGGTTTGTGGCTCGGCCATGGATTGATTTTATGAAATCTATCTATCATCTATCATCAATCTATATATATATCTATCTATCTATCCATATATCATCTCTCTATCTCTCCATCTCTCTCTCTCTCTCTCTCTCTCTCTCTCTCTATCTATCTATCTCTCTATCTATGTTAGTGTTCTTTCTTCACCTCATTGATACGGTTGATCTTATATTTGATCTTTTATGTTTGTCTGTCCTGTTTATTGCATCAGTCTGTCTTACGTTCCCATGCTTTGATCTTTACTCCACCATCCCTCCACTCTCTCTCTCTTTCTCCCCTTTTCCTGCTGTTGCTACGGAAACAGTGGACAGGGGAATTCTGGGACATGGTGCAGCAAAGCATTTTGGGTCAGGGCTTGGTGTTTGATTGCATTATTGATTCATATTGGTACAGTTGGCTTCATTTGACAGTGAGGCCAAGGGAAAGCGCTGGTGAGCCGCATCGAGCCCTTTGTGGGGTGAAGGATGTAATGTGATCACTTTATGGCGGTAAGGAGATATTAGTGGTTACTCGTAGTGGGGAAGCCGAGCCTGAGTGTGTCCACTGTGGGTAATATAGAAGAACATGTTTGACAAAGTACCCACATTCAGTAACAACACAATGTAAAGTGCTTTACATCAAAGGCATTGAGAGACAATGTGAAGGAAGCAGCACGAAATGTCGTTAAAGAGGCAAGAAAATTAAAAAGCAAACTGAAGTAGAATAAAACAGGTACAAAATTAGAAGAATACAAGTTACAGTGCAGTGTTAAAAATGATTTAATAAAAGGCAGCAGCAGCCTAAAAGCCTTGATGTAAAAGAAGTGAGAGTTGCAGTTTTCTGGGAGTTTGTTTCTGATGCATGGAGCTTAAAAAGTGATCGTTGATTCTCCGTGTGTAGTTCTGACTCTGTGGACAAAAAGCAGATGTGTGAATGGTTCATAATGTCTCAGAAATATCAGAAATAAACAATTCGGTGCTTTATAAACCAACGCTAGTGTTTGTAAATCAGTTCTTTGACGGATGGGGAGCCAGTGTGAAGAGCTCAGAGCTCAAGTGACACTAACTGAATTCCTTAGTGGCCGGAAAAGATATTTCAATATTATCTCTATTTTTATAGTAACTCAGAATAAGAGACCGACAAGACTTTTCTGTGTTTTAACATAGGCTATATGTTAAGGTTCATAGCGTTTTGTTTTTTCTGCCAGGAAAGCGCTGGCAGGGCACCGGGCAGCACTTTATCCACAGTGAACCCGCCATTCGGACCCCAAGCGTATTTGGCATTTATGCTTTTCTATTCGACGATCTCTGAATAATGTTTCATTGTAAACAACCAATCTGTGTTTAAACCAACAGGAGGAGAGCTAGTAGCGTTAGCAGCACCGCTAACGGCTAAAAAACGAAGGTTCTGTTCAGTGACATCATGATGTGTTCAGGCTCTGCTCAGTGAAAACGAGTATTGGACGAAGGTCAATTATAACGTTATCGTGAGGTGTTCACATGTAATCTCGTAAAATGTAGTGTTGGTGGTGAACTTGAATGAATCCAGTAGTTTGAAGGAGATGTTTTCACATTAATATGAATAGATATTAGAGATGAATTATGAACAGTTTACACTGAGCAGCTTATAATACATCATTAAAACTACTAATGACAGGATTTGCTTTAATAAATAAAAATCCAATCTTTTAATTCCTTATCATTTGAACTGTGTTTTATGAAGAAAAGAAACCACTATAGATGACTATAACAAAGTAAAAAGATAACATGTATTGCTGTAGCCGAGCAACAAAGGGATCTGTATCTGCCAATATGGATCATCATTGATCGGCAATTAGTATCGACGGCAAAAAAACTTGATCTGAGATCTCTAAAAGTTATATTTGCTCCTTTTTTCTTTTGTGGTGATAGATCTGTGCTCCGATCCATAATACGCTCCAAACTGAGAGTTTTATGATGTGTTGCACTACTATAGAATGCACCTGCTGGTATTCTGATTATTAACTTTTTGTGTAGCCTAAACAAAGCGTCCGTTGTACACATCATACTTCTGCTCGATGTTTTTTGTGAACCCCAGACCTTAAAGTTCAAGCTACGCCTTCCTCTGGCTTTACAGTGTGGCCATTCAAAGAAAGAAGGCTTGAACCGATCCCTCTGACTCCCTTTAATGTCCTGCTGGAACCAAGAAAGAATCCAACCAGCTCTCTGTCTGTTCCGTGACTCTGCAGCTTGTTAAGGTTTCTCACTGACTGGGTACGGAAATAGGATGCATGATGTGAGAGAGAGCGCCCTGCCAGCTGGAATGCAAAGAGGAGAACGCTGCCTGCTCCCTTTTAGAAAAAGAAGAAGAAAAAGCCGCAGAGAGGGAGCTCTGGAGCACACGTTGGTGCCGCTAGCGCCTCGCAAAGCCTACGACTGCACACAGCACTCTCATCCCCACTGCACACAGCACTCTCATCCCCACTGCACACAGCACTCTCATCCCCACTGCACACAGCACTCTCATCCCCACTGCACACAGCACTCTCATCCCCACTGCACACAGCACTCTCATCCCGACTGCACACAGCACTCTCATCCCGACTGCACACAGCACTCTCATCCCGACTGCACACAGCACTCCCATCCCCACTGCACACAGCACTCTCATCCCCACTGCACACAGCACTCTCATCCCCACTGCACACAGCACTCTCATCCCGACTGCACACAGCACTCTCATCCCCACTGCACACAGCACTCTCATCCCCACTGCACACAGCACTCTCATCCCCACTGCACACAGCACTCTCATCCCCACTGCACACAGCACTCTCATCCCCACTGCACACAGCACTCTCATCCCCACTGCACACAGCACTCTCATCCCCACTGCACACAGCACTCTCATCCCGACTGCACACAGCACTCTCATCCCCACTGCACACAGCACTCTCATCCCGACTGCACACAGCACTCTCATCCCCACTGCACACAGCACTCCCATCCCCACTGCACACAGCACTCTCATCCCCACTGCACACAGCACTCTCATCCCCACTGCACACAGCACTCTCATCCCCACTGCACACAGCACTCCCATCCCGACTGCACACAGCACTCCCATCCCCACTGCACACAGCACTCTCATCCCCACTGCACACAGCACTCCCATCCCCACTGCACACAGCACTCCCATCCCCACTACACACAGCACTCTCATCCCCACTACACACAGCACTCTCATCCCCACTGCACACAGCACTCTCATCCCGACTGCACACAGCACTCTCATCCCCACTGCACACAGCACTCCCATCCGCACTGCACACAGCACTCTCATCCCCACTGCACACAGCACTCTCATCCCCACTGCACACAGCACTCCCATCCCCACTGCACACAGCACTCTCATCCCCACTACACACAGCACTCTCATCCCGACTGCACACAGCACTCTCATCCCCACTGCACACAGCACTCTCATCCCCACTGCACACAGCACTCTCATCCCCACTGCACACAGCACTCTCATCCCCACTGCACACAGCACTCTCATCCCCACTGCACACAGCACTCTCATCCCCACTGCACACAGCACTCCCATCCCCACTGCACACAGCACTCTCATCCCCACTGCACACAGCACTCTCATCCCCACTGCACACAGCACTCTCATCCCGACTGCACACAGCACTCTCATCCCGACTGCACACAGCACTCCCATCCCCACTGCACACAGCACTCTCATCCCCACTACACACAGCACTCTCATCCCCACTGCACACAGCACTCTCATCCCCACTGCACACAGCACTCTCATCCCGACTGCACACAGCACTCTCATCCCGACTGCACACAGCACTCCCATCCCCACTGCACACAGCACTCTCATCCCCACTGCACACAGCACTCTCATCCCGACTGCACACAGCACTCTCATCCCCACTGCACACAGCACTCTCATCCCCACTGCACACAGCACTCCCATCCCCACTACACACAGCACTCTCATCCCGACTGCACACAGCACTCTCATCCCCACTGCACACAGCACTCTCATCCCCACTACACACAGCACTCTCATCCCCACTACACACAGCACTCTCATCCCCACTGCACACAGCACTCTCATCCCCACTGCACACAGCACTCTCATCCCCACTGCACACAGCACTCTCATCCCCACTGCATGACTCTGAAAGGCATTGTGATACTGTACACGTCTCCCCCCTCATTGGGAAACCCAATCAGCGAGTGGGTAGAGGTCGAATCGAAGAATGAAATATTGCCTTACTCCCTCCGTTGCTTTGTATTTCATCTTCT